>CM038224.1:118562178-118823882 GCA_021442155.1 Cymbidium sinense | reverse complement strand
TCACTCTCCTTGATTCTGGGAACTTCCTTTTCTTTGTTTTGTTTTGATGACCTTCAGTTTTAGAAAAATTCAACTTTTCAAATTTTATCACCCGATCTAGTGTTTCATGAAAGGTGGTGATGGAAGTCATGCATAAATAGGGCTTATCATCAATGTTTCCCATTAGGAACTAAATTGCATGTTCTTCTTCCAGCTATTGTTCGCACTTCATGCTCATGTTGCACCAACGAGTTATGTATTTAGTGACTGAGTCATCCTTCTTTCTCTTCTCCAAGGTGAGGTTAGCTATTATGGTCTTTCTAACTACACTAGCAAATCTTTTGATAAACATTGCCTCTAGCTTGGTGAATGTCTTAACTGAGTCATTTGGCAACTCTGCGTACCACTCAAAAGCAGTTGAAGTTAAGCTGCTAATGAACTGGCAGAACAACAGTGCGTCATTACCCCAGTATTACCATTAGTTGCTTTGAATTGTGCTAAGTGCTGCCTAGGGTTACCATTACCATCAAATGAATGGAATTTTGGCACTATGTAACCTTTAAGATACGATACCTGGTCATATTCTATAGGATATGGGAGACCTCTGTTCACCAATTTTTTCACCTGTTCTGCAGCTATGACAGCTTTAATCTTTTCACTTATAATAGTTTCAAGTTGTACAATATCGGCTCGGATGTGCTCATATTTCTTTGGAATGGGTGGAGTCAATTGATTGACTTCATTTCTACCATTATGAGCACTTTGTGCTCCAAAGGTTTGTGGAGCTTGCTCAACTGGTGGATTGATGGGTGTAGTGTTGGTTGTTTGATGATTGACAAGAAGAACTAGTGTGACTGCTGGATTCCTCTGCATCATGAGATTCATCTACATCATCATGATTCATCTTTAAATTCAGTTGAGAGATCTCCTTATCTTTAGCCTTCATCTGCCAGTGCATTTGCCTCTGCACGAGCAAGTGTAGCAGAATCGGTGAATGGCGTGTTATCTTCTTCTTCTTTGGTTCCTCTTCTTGCTCATCACTTGAGGAGGAACTAAAGGTTCTACTTTCATTTGAGTAATGGTTCTTGTGGATAGGAGGTGCGGCTCCATGACATACATCGATATCCATCATGGTTCTCATGTGTTGTACCATATACCACATCTACCCCATGATATCTTCTTCATCTTCCTCTTCTTCTTCTTGTAGTCTTATCTCGATTGACATCTCCATTTGATTTAGAGTGTGGGTGGCTCCTCAATGGAGGGCATGATCAAAATCGAGGGAAGATCATTTAGGTTGGTGATGGGATTCCCTGCTGGATTCTTCAGGGTGTTGACCACCAAGAGCCTCATTGACCATAACATTCTTTTGAAGAACCCATTCATGTTGGGTCCTATCATCAGCGAATCTCTGGATATGCAAATCAGATGTCACACCTTTTTTGTCTTTTGTGGCTTCTTCTTGGGGCTCCATACTTATTTTTTCCTTCTGGACCTTTTGATAGCGGATTACGCGTGGTTCAGGTGTCATGCCCCGATGTTCACCGCGTAGGGCTAGTTTGTAATGCTCTTGAGTTCTTACTACCTTTGATGGTAGCTTTTACAGTGGAGCATTGTTGGCTTCTCTAATAATTGGTCTTTGATATCTCTTCTTCATAAGGCCTTATTCTTTTACAACTTTCACATCTTGTGTACTCTAGAGGCTAGAGTCTCATGATACCTCCTTTGTGGGGTTGGAGTTTGGTACCGTTGCTCCCAGAATGATTATTTAATATCACCAGTAGAGTTATTCCTTTTCACCCACTTGAGATTTTCAAATTTATTGTGGGTGGGAACACTCACTTTTGGTTCCACAGCTGATTATGTAACAGAGGGGCCAGGTGAGAGCTCTTGGGCCCTCGACATTCCTTCTTCTCGTTTGTCTTCTAGTTAGCTTTCCTCCAGATGAGGAAGCTTCAACACCATGTTGGCCTTGTGCAAAGGGCAACATCGTAGAAAGTAGCATTGATGCTACTAAATTGTTTGCCCATCATTCTCTTCATGCTTGAGTGTGTCCCAACCTTTCAAATATAGAGGCTCTCTCTTTGAGGGACCTCAAGTAGTAGATGGAGTTTTAATGGATTTGGCATCGCATGATGATATGCATGATTGTCTCATGCAGGCCTAGCAATAGTTTGAGCAGCGATCATTGGGAAATCTATGCTACCAAATTGTATAGTAGCTCCGTGTTAGATGACAACATTAGCCGATGGATGTTGGCTCTCGACTAGCATAATGAAGGGTGTTCTAAAGATCCATCTGAAATGAAAGATGGAATTAGTAATCAGTAATTGATATATCATCTCACACTTTCATGATGTAGAGATATAACAGAACAAACATGATAAAATATGAAAATAAGTTATGAATAAGAAAGATTTTCAAAACTTTAGAATTATGTTCATTATAAAAATAATTTTAAGTTTCAACCAATTTAACTTTATAAATAACTTTAAGTTTTCATTTTACTATACTTCGTTACTATCATAGCTTTGATTCGACTAGCCAAGATGGAAAGAGAAACTGTCCCTGAGTCGCCGAAATCTATGGGCTCCAAAATTTATCCACCTCGATGAAGAGAGTGATTTAAAGTGTCGTAATTTTAGAAGGCAGATGAAATAGTATATAAGACACTACCTAGAGATTTCACCCTCATTTTGTGAGGACTTTAGATCTGATTCTAGGTTTCCTATAGGCACAAGCACCTATATTTAATTACCCCTCTCAGTGCTGAGAGAGAACTTTCGATTAAGGATAGTCGTTAGGTCACTTAGTGTGTAGTGTATAATAGCAGCATGTGGAGTTTTGAAATTTAGATTTATGAAATTCATTATATTTAACTTAAAGTGGATGGTTGGGGGAACGTGATGTGCTCGATCTAAATCCCATGGTTCTATCATCCCGGGCTATCGCAGTCCCTAATCTACTTAGTCAGAGGAGGTAGTCGACCCAACCTGACTGAAGGATTCTTATCAATAAGACATGGGTTACATCATCCAAGAAATCCTTATAGACCTGGGGTAGCGTTTGTCTCAGGAGACAAGCTTAAGTCTACCTTAGCTATGAGATTTTTCCCAATCAAGTATACCCTATGGTTCACAACTCAAAGCCATTGGGGAGCACGCAGCTACGTCATGGCGTGATATAGTGGGGTCATTTGGCGACAACCACCCGACTAGAGGACTCTGATCGTAACTTCATCATGTGGAGCCCTCTTGTGGCGACTTCGGTCGGAGGACATCACATCACTTCGACATGAGATTGTTTGAGAGTAAATATAATTGTATACTTAATTTGACTTTGGCTCCTTTGTGAGCTTTTTTAATTTGTCACCTCGATAATTGTGGAAAGGTGAATTTTTAGCTTTAAGTCTTTAATATTGAATTTCACTTAGACATTTATAGCTCAATGATATTTCAAATTTTTGCATTTAGATTAAGATTCAATCTAAGTTAATTTGTTTTGAAATTATGATCATATTTTGATTGAAATATCCCTCCGTTAAAATTTTCATTTAACAACCATCATTAGGGTGGATTGTTTTGCTACTTATCCTATCGACTCTATTAATTTAGTAATAGAGGATTAGATCTTGTCAGATAATTAGTTTCTCGATTTTATCTGTTGAAAATATTATAAAACATATTAGATTTTAGGTTTTGTTAACCTGGACCGGTCCAACCGGAATCAACCATCAGACACTTGAATTTAAGCATTGACATAGTGTGGGCCCATGCGTTCTATATAGATTTTGGGATATTTGTAGTATCCATTCATTCATTTTACATCCAACTTGCACATTTATTTCATTTAAACAACCATACATCAAGATATTTGAAATTGAATTTAAGAAATTCCTCAAAATGTGTAAATATTTTCATTTTAAACTTTACATGAGTTTTAAAACATCATGTTCAATACTTGAGTTGCATTATGAATGCAATATTCCACCATTTAAGTGGTTTACACATGTCTCAATGCGATTGAATATAGAGTTATCTTGTAATACATGTAAGTATTTTAATTATTTGAAAGCTCTCATAAGCTTTGAAGCACTTGGATAAGGCATATGATTACTTCAAAACATATGTAAGCACTCATTCTTTTGTTCAAGCTTTCATATGTATTTCAAGACATCTAAATTGAGAGGATGATTGCCTTAGCATATGCACAAATATTTGCCTATTCTAAAACACTTTGAGTCTTCATACACTTGAATTGAAGTGATGATGTTCACCTCAAAGTGCATGTCAAAATATTTTTTTAAAGTCTTTCGCATATGCATCAATGTGGCATAATTGAATATGAGTATATCTCATAGTATAAGAAAACATCATATTGCTATATTCAAAAACTTGAGCAAATTTAAATTAAGTGAAATATCACCTCATCAGACATGCATAAAGTCTACCTCATTTGATTGTTCGCATGAGTATCAGAGGCGTTTAGATGGATGAAAATAATCTGTGAATATGCTCATGAATCATTTGGGTACTTAGCGTGAATCTCAAAGCTATAGCTTTAGAGGAGACTATTTCATGATATAGGTTCTCTTCCCTCTTTTTTTTTTATTTCCATGAAATAATGAAATGATTGATATTTGAATGTTTGCATGTGCATCAAAAGCATTTGGATTAGAAGAGAGATGTATCTTTGTAATAGATGTAAAGATCATCCAAAATCCTTCATTTTCACAGCTCACCAATCATGAATTTCTTCAATTGGGTTATCTTATAATTCAATGAATCATATTGATTCCATGTCCATCATTTACCATATCTTTCCTACTTCTCATTACATAAAATTTAATTGAGTGGCTTTATTATAATTCAAGATCAATTATCAGCTATGGAATACTACCACCATTCAATCATTCTCTCTTTCTCTTTGAATTTCCTTATGAGAGTTATTATGAATTTAATGCGTTCAAGACAATTATGTTCACAATTCAAGCTTAATTTTGACTTTTCAATCATTCCTTATAAGTTCAGCTAATGCTCATAGATTTAATTTTAATTTTATTTTGAATTTTCATATCTTAATTTTTAATTTATAGTGATTCATTCATTCAAGTACTTCATTTTTTCTTAGTTTAAATTTTGGCAACCTTCCGGTGCCGTCCTCGCATGGGTGCATCGGGTGGCACCTCACCTTGCTACAAGAAGATGTGAGTGATAAATCATGGCCTAAGTCTTCATTTTCCTATAAAGAGTGTATAGGTTACACAAAAGAAATTATATAAATTTTTCCATCGCATTTCAAGTGTCACCTATGAGTTTTCCCCGTCGTACTACAAAGAGCACGTACGGGTTCCGTTCATCACGTCGGATGCGTTGCAATTGGGATTTAGGTGCATTTAAGACTGAGCATTTTATACTTTTGCATAAGAGTTGATGATAGCGGCTTAAGTCTTCATTTTTCCTACCACATAACAAAGAGTGTGTATAGGTTACCTGCACAAAAGCAATCATGTAAATTTCAAATTCGCGTTGCGAGTGTTGCCTACCAGTTTTTCCCGCCGTGCTACAAGGAGCGCATACGGGTTCTGCTCGTCTCGTCAAATGCATCACATACAGGATTTTAGAAGATCTAAAATCTCATAATCTCTATTCCATTTTGCAATGGTATAATGGACAAAAGAGCATTTGGTGGCAAAACTTAATGTCATCTAACTTAAAATACATTGTAAACAACAAGAGAAACCACGTTAGATCACTAGTAATGTAATAAGGTTAAAATTTAGATTATTAAACACTCTTTCCCTTCTATTTTGCTTTAGCCCAGTAATCAATTAACCATTTGGAGGATGAAACATCACAAATAAAGTGCAGCTAGATTTAGTGAGTGATGGAAGGGGATGAAAGGGAAATATAAAAATAGAAAAGAGAGCAGATTTTGTGAGGAGGTTGGCCAATTTTGACAAGTGGAGGATGAAATTTGGTTTCTCTGATAAGAGAAGTGAACTATAAAGAAATGGGTTGTACTTCTCTTATAACAAAGTAAGTGAAAGGAAAGCTTTATGTGGGCTAAGAATGAGTGAAGTTGATGATGGGAAAAGGAAAACTAGAGGAGGGGTAGGATGTGGAGATCCCACTTTGTGTGTGTCTGAGAATGCAAGGAAATGGGATGAGGGAGAAGAAGAGAGAGAGCGAAAGAGCAGTTGTGGACTCAGTGGTAGGGTAGACAAACTATGAGAGAGGCTTCGTCGTGCGGCTGGATTGCGAGAAAGAGGGAAGCTCTCATTTGGCTCACACGGATTCCGGACGGACCGACTTTGACCTTTTGTGGAATGACGGGAGAGCTACAGTGAAGATGGATGAATAGAGGGATTTCAATCTCGTGCTACTGACCTTGATTGGGAGAGGGCATGGGAGATAAAGTCGGCTGCTGCTCGGTCGGATCCACTAGAGTGAGTGAGAGAGGAAGGATTACGGGAGAGGGGGAGTTCATTCGACTGTGAGGAAAGAGTCGAATGAATTATGACTGCCAATAAAATGAATAGGAGGCGTCACCTTAGGGTTAGGTCTTATAGGCATTTATATGTTTTATTTTATTTCATTTAACTAATTAATTAACCCTAATTTGAAATCTTGAGATGAAGTTATTATATAATTAATATATATTGATTTAAAGTTATTTTGATATTTCAGACACAACAGCATAGTCATTTCACGATGAGGCGTTTGGTTCACATCGTTCGAATCGGGTCAATTCAAATTTATGCATCATCGCTTCCGATCATTCGACATTCACGCAGACTCATCGAATTGAGCATGGATAGTCTCATTTGATAAGTTTTGACATTTTGACACTAACGACATGATCAATTTCATGAACGGAGGTCATTTGGGCAACATCGTGGCTTTTTGACCTTGATATACGTGTCAGTGCATCGACGAACTTCTTTCTTGATCGATCAACCGTCAAATTATGCAAGATGCATATTCTGATCAATTTTGATATCTTGAACGTGATGAGTCCGTTCATCGATCGAGGTCTTTTGAGATTTTACGCGTCAAGGGCATTTCAACTCGATTTGCGCGCTCATCAAATTCATCTTATGAGCTTGACTTAACTTATGGTGCATGCATGGAGGTCAACAAAGGTCATGGAAAATGCCTAAGAGGTGAGGATTTATGCTTATGACCCAAATAGGAGAAAAGCAACATCAGAACCTAAATCAATGGAGCTTTGGCCAGGGCCAAAAGCACGACCTAAATCTAAGGTGAAAATGAGTATTTGGTTCACCTCCGAGAGGGTAAACCATGGACTACAACTTGGCCAACTAACTCCTTGTTGACCTCATTTTTAGAATGAGTTCTCAACCCCTCCATCTTAGACATAGGACTCCTCTTAGACATTAAGAGATCCTTAGTCCTAAGACACATCTAGTGATTAGGTGGAAACTCAACTTAGCCCTAGAAGACTTAGAAGGGTTAGCCATAGGAATAAGTCATGCCTTAGGGGAGTTAGCAAACTTTGACTACCCTTATCTTGAACCATTCCTCACCTTCCTTCTTTCAAGTCAAGCTCCAAATCAATCCAGTTTGATTTTCTCAAACTCTAAATCAATCTTATTTGATTTTCTCTAAACTCAAATCAATATCACATGATTGAAATCCATGATTGAAACCCATGATTGAAGCCCATGATTGAAATTCCAAGCTCAAAAATCCTTCTTAAGTCCTTTAATCCCTTCTTAAGGACTTGGCCAAAATCTTCTTCAAATCAATTCAAATTCATGAAATTTTCTCATAACTCATTTATATTCTCATTTATATTCACATATATAAATGAAATATAAATTCAAATCAACAAATCAAATCCAAAATTGAAATTCCTAATTCAAAATCTTTTCTAAGTCCTTAATTCCCTCTTGAGGACTTAGCCAAAATCATCTTTAAATCAATTCAAACTCATGAGATTTTTCTCATAAATCATTTATATTCTCATTTATATACATATATAAATGAAATATAAATTCAAATCAATCAAATTAAACTCAAAAATCAAGTCCAAACTCTAAATATTTCCTAAGTCCTTTAAATTTCTGCTTCAGGACTTAGCCTAGATCATGATAAAATCAATTCAAATCTTTGAAATTTGCTCATAACTCATTTATATTTCCATTTATATTCACATATATAAATGAAATATAAATTCAAATCAATCAAACCAAATCCAAAAATCAAACTCAAATTCAATCAAAATCTAACCTAAGCCTTTCAAGTCAAATGCTTGAACTTAGCCAAACCAACTTCAAATCAAGTCAAACTCTTGATTTTCCTTCATGATTCAATCAATCATTCAATCATGAATCCAAATATAAATATGAACTACAATCACTAAGCCAAAATCAAACTAACCCAAGTCAAATTCATATTCATGCTTTTGACTTGAAATTGTCAAATGAATCAAAACACATTTGACTTCAAACCACTTGCAAATGGATTTATATTTCAATCATGAGTCCATAAACAAGTTCAATTAAACTCAAATCAAGCTTTGATCAAGCCATTTGACCCACTTAGGCTCACTTGACCTAAAGTGACTTAAAGTACCCTTGAGCCAAATTCTAATCCTAACCAAATTGGATTGAACCAAGCCCATCTAAACCTCTCATCATTATCAACAATCATCATGAGATGATCAATAACTCAAATTGGGTCAAACCAAGTCAAACCTAAGGGTTGACCAAGTCAACACCAGCCAAAATTAAACCCAACATAGCCAAAATCCACCATAGGACAAATTGATTGAAACCATTGATCAATACTCATTCATGATCAATGTTTGAACTTGACCAAGTTAACATTTGAGCCTAACTTAGCCCAATTGGACAGTTGACCCAACTTGACCTAAAAAGTCAAAATGTGTCAAAACCTGATCTAAGCCAAATTGATTGAAACCAATGGGTCAAGTTCATTCCAAATCACTTGTTGAACTTTACCAAAGCCTCAATTAACCAACTAGACCTAACCTAGCCCAATTGACCTTGAACCCAACTTGACCTAAAGGATCATATTGAGCCAAATTCAGACTTAACAAAAATTGATTAGAAATAAAGATACCAATCCATTTCATATAACTAACTAAACCTAAACCTATCCATGACCTAGATCAAATAGATCAAATGGCTCAAATTGGTCAACTTGACCCCTTTGACCTAAATGAAGTCATATGAACCAAATTCAAACTAAACTAAATTGAATCAAACCAAAGCCAACAAAAAATTTCAAATGGTCATATGAACTTAACCCTTGGTTTGACCCAATTTGACCAATTGGTCAACTTGACCCAAGTTGACCCATTTTGACCTAAATGGGTCAACATGAGCCAAATCATATCAAATGAACTCCAAATCCAATGAAACTTGGCCAAACCTATTTTTCTCAACATGCCAAACATACCTAAATTCAAAAAATCTACCAAATGACCATTTTACCCTAGTCCATAGTGTAAATTTTGATCAAATTCATTGGAAATTTGGTCAAATACTCTTCATGCCTACTTGATACTCTCCTAATAGATCAAGTGAGCACTAGAGAGGGTGGTGCACCCAACCCAATGGGTTTGGGTCAGCCCAACTTGACCCAATGGCTAAACTGATCACTCCCCTTGAAATGGCCACATGGGAATCATGCCTCCACTTGTTTTGAGCACATGGGAAGTATATATTCCCACTCCTCTGGCCAAATTGAACTCAAGGACAACTCTAACAGCTCAAACAACCCTTTGAATCAGAGCAATTGGATCAAAATGACAAGCTTATGCTCGTGTCCGATTTCCAAATGGGAGATATACTCCCCTAATTCACTTCAATTCCAATAGGAGCCATTGAGTGAGAGAGTCATAGAGCCATTTGCAAGTGACCCTAAGCTTCCTAGAGGGAGATTCAATTTGCATCTTCTCATTTTTCCTATGTAAAATAGGGAGGTCCATTGAATTGCCAACTTTCTCCACACTCAAACTCCACTCAATTCCTTCATCAAGCTTCATCAGAGGACCAAGTCGAGTGCACCCAATCTCTCTTCCAAGTTCTTAAAGAATGGAGAGATCCAAATCAATCAAAGTCGAGCTCAAGCTAAGGAGGAGGTGACCCATAGGAAGATCCACTCAATCTCAGCCCCTCAAACTTTCACCAAAGCTTCATCTCAGCCAAACGAAGCTTCTTCAAGAGAATAGAGTCGGTGATCACCTCCGATGAGGTTAGCTATTTTTAAATCATTAAGCTCAATGTGGTGTGGAGCTTTGTGAAAGAAATGTTAATGGAATAAGATCTTGACCATTAGATGTGATCTAGGATGCATGTTGATGGTGTGGGTTGAATTTCATCCCAATTTCTCAATTGAGCTCAGATCAAGGCCTAGAACATGGATGGTCTCCATGCCTCAGATGTGTTTGTAGGGAAGGATCTCTGGCCATCCATCTGTGCATTTTGGATGGATGGCCAAGATTAAAACACACTTTGTATCCTATTTTATCCCCTTTAATCCACGGTTTTAATCTCAAGAAAGCGTGCACCACGCCGCTACTATGATGGGATGTTTTCAATAACTAATGGGAAGGCACCACGTGTAAAGTGCACGCCGCATCAACCAATGCATGGCACCCATAGGTATTAAGGACTTAATTAGGATTTAAATAATTCTAATTAATTACTTAAACTTCTAAAATTCATATCTCAACATAGAAAAATCAAAAAATATGAAATAAATTGCATTGGATAGATAATTTGATCCAAAATTTTATAAAATTAATTTCATATGATTTTGAATAGTGTCTTTCTCTAATTTTGGGTTTTATTGGGAATGATAATTTTCTAATTACCCTTTAATTAATCCACTAATTATTCCCAAACTTCTTGAGTGTATTTTGGGAGATGACTTATGCCTCCCCTAATTTTCTTGGGATTTATTGGTGGCTTAATTGGGGAAATTGCTAATTCATTTCTTAATTATCACCTTAATATAATTAAGGTTAATTAAGGGTTTGATTAGTGGTTTAACCCTCTAATTGAGTTGATTAAGGTATGTTTAAATGAATAGGAGGTTAAGGGAATAATTTTAGGGCATTTTCCCTAAGTTATTTCTTAAACCCCCTTTTCTTCCTTAATCCTCTCTTAATTAAGGGTTAATTAACTAATTACCCCCTTAATTAATTTCACAAAATTCTAAAACTTTCTAGAACTCAATTAATCTACCTAAGGTAGATGCTTAGGTGTTCAAGAGCCTAAGTATAATTAAGGAAATCAAAATTCAACTCATATGTGTGAGGGGTGTTATGAAATTACTTAAGTTAAACCCCTTAACTTAATTAATCATTAATCATGAGCCAAATTGCATTAGGCCCTTTTCTTAGGTCCATTACAAATTTAAATTCCTTGTGATATTTTATCTCATCTCATTAGCTCATAATTATTTGATTAACTATGCTAAGGTGGTGTAGGTAAGGGGTAATTAACATGCTTAAATCATACCTTAACCTAATCAAAATATAAAATGAATCTAATCATCTAAAAATTAAACAAAAATATCCAACACATGTGGGAATGGGTTAGGAACAACAAACTCAATTCACATTTTTCAAATTAAATCAAATTCAAAATCAAACAAAAATCACATTAAAATAATTTGATTTGTTATAAGTTTTCCTATTTCATAAGATTGTCTTTATGAATTAATTAAGGTGAATGTGTTTACATGCTTTCATTACTTTAGTTCTTTCCCAACATGCTAAATGTGTGTGTCATATGATTTCATACATTCCATGCTTTTCAAAATCAAACTAAAAATAAAATGTTTCTTTTATGTCAAACTTGCGTGTTTTGGCTTAAGTTAGAAATATGACTATTATCACTACTAAATTCAAATTATTTTCAAAATATATGAATCAATTACCTAAAACTGAAAGTGTGCTACTTATACTTTATTTATAAGCTTGTATGTGAATATAAAAATGTGTCTTATGTTTGCTTCCTTTCTTACCTCTTAACATGGATTTGGATAAGATATGCAAAGTGCATAATTCTTTTAAAACAATATAACACTTGCTTAAAATCTACTCTTATCCTTTCCCATGTCATAATTTAAGAAGGATCCTCACATTTACACATGTATATTGCATAAGTAATCCCAAAATATAAAATACAAACTTTTGCATTCTTTCTGTTTTCCATTTATTTCTTTTGTACATATGCTTGTATTTAAGGAAAGTGGTATATTAGTCTAGACAACCCTGGGGTTGTGAGGCTTTAAGTAGCCCTAAGTAGGTCTTGTACCTTACTCCCCTGGTGCTAACAATGGTGTTGTACTCACTTATGCCTTTCATACATTCATGTGTGCATGTAAAAATTGGATAAGAAACCCCTTTTCTACTTAATGAAAACATGCATCATAAGCATTCAAATTTTCTTAAGTAACTCACTTAGCACTCATCATAAAGTATGCTAAACATTTCCATTGGTATGTATATATATGCTTAGGATTCATTCATATGCATGTTATACATGTTGGGAAAGAAATGAAGTGATGTGTGTTTTGTGAATTTAGTTCATTTTATTTAATCTTAAAATGCCTTTCTCTTTGAATAGGTTTATTTAGAGTTGATATAAACTTAGGATTAATTAAAACACATAATAAACATTCACCAAACAAAACTAAAATATGAATCCACTTTATAAATTACTTAGGTTTGGGAAGAAAAGAGAAGTTCTCTTCTCTTTCTCTCTCTTTACAACTTAGTAATTAATTGTAGGATTCACTTCAACCTAATCAAAATACAAAATAAAATCAACCCAAACAACTAAACAACTTAAATGAAACCCTCCTCTAAGTTGAGCACCCTTCACACTTAGAAAACTTTAACTTAAAACCATACACACAAAACCTAAAACACACATTAGGCTAAGTCACCACTTCTAGCTTTAGGTTAGGATGGTGCATGGTTTGATGTTTACTTTTGTTTTATGATGTATATTTTAGACTGAATGTTAGGGTGTATGATCATAGAATGAATGGTAAGATGGTTTAGTCTAATCATTATTTTCTATAGGGGATTGTGCTTAAGGGGCACTATCATAAATAAAAATATAAATGCTTTTGTTATGCAGGTGCTTATACCCTAAGAATAATCCAATAGGCCAAGTGGACTTAGTCACTAATGTGTGGGGGTGTTAAGTCCAATATACATGCTTGGGATTTGTATGATTTGTTTAGCTAACCTCTATTTTGTAGATGTTAGTTAGCTTTACTTTTCCTTTTCATGTATTTTACAATTAGGATTTTGGAATGATTGTTATGGGGGTTAGGATGAGCATTGGTCATAAGATTTTATCTTATGTACCATGTGTGAAGCCTTTAACATCCACCTTCCAACCATCCAAAAGAAGGAACCAAAGAAGAAAGAACCAAAGGAGAAAGAAAGAAAAGAAGAAAGAAGAAATAAAGCTTGAAGACCCCCATAATAATGAATTCCTTGCTTAATTGTATTTAATTCATTTGTAATCCAGGTTGTATAAGGGTTGAGCTCTATCCAATTTATTTTTTTTTTGGGTTTATGTGGGGTACCCAACCACAAGGTCTCTTATTCTTTTCTGAACTTTATAAATTGATTGATGATTTATTTAGCTTGTGCATTAGTGGCATCCTTTTCTTAGTTTCTTCCTTGCTTTATGTATGGCCTGGATGTGGATTAGGCTCTTAGGAAAAAAATAAATTTTCTACCAAATTAATCAACTCAAAATTAAATATTCAATTCATAACCTCACCTAAAGCTTAAGCTAAAATCAAGATAAAAGAATTAGCAACCCCTTAGTTGGATGAGTACTTCTTTTATAACATCATGCATAAATGCATATTATTTTCACTCTTGATTGGAGGGCTTCCACCTTTGCTAGAGAAACTTAGCTTGACCTTTAAGAGCCATGGTGGAAACACACCTCCTCCCTTCTCGCTAATTTTGGCCAATAATCTCATTTTTCATGCATTAGGCATATGGATCCTATTAGCCTGAGTCAAAATAATTGTCCAAAAATGAAAAAAAAAATGTAATATGATTTGCATTAGATTTAGGTCATTTGAAACATGCCCTTTACATGATCTAGTCTTTTGAGAGAGTGAGTTTAAGGACTTAGTCTCTTTCTAAATAAATAACATCCTAGTTATCTTGAATAAAGCATAAGACTTGCCTACATGAATTTAAAATCATAGGAGGAGTTAGTTGATGACCACCCCCAGGCGGTTGTAAGTCCAAGCAGTGGTGTCCTCTCTTGTGGAGGCAAACCAAATACCCATTTTCACCTTAGATTTAGGTTGCACTTTTGGCCCTCACCAAAACTCCCTAAATATAGGTTCTGAGGTTGCTTCTCCCTTCTATGGGCCATAAGCATAAATCCTCACCTCTTAGGCATTTCCATAATCTTGTGTTGTGGAATCATAAGCCCAAATTTATAATGAAAAATTCAACTCAAACAAACTAAATTAATTTCAAAAATGTAAAGCCCAATCGTAGGATAGTTTGAGATGCTCGTTAGGTTTCCTAGCATCGTGAACATCTCTGACTTATCTTCCTTTGGTTTTGATAATAACTCTTTCTTTGATCAATCCGTTTGATCTTCTAAAATAAACTAATCGATTGATAGTCCAAACCTATTAAAATCTTTGGTGATAGTGGTCATCTACCTTAATCGAGAGTTTTCCTAAGGAATCCCCATTCCTTAGGATGTAATTAATGGGGCTTGCCCCTGTAGTGAACTTAATGAACCTAGTTTAAAATAAACCCTGCTTTACTTTTCCATGTAAAGTAGGTGAAGAATCTCTGGTACACTTTGAAGACCCAACATCCTTAGGAGTCCTTATTTTAGTGATTAGGTCCATTAAAGGGTAGTGACTTCTATCTCCCGAGATAGTATACTATTCCTTGATGATGTACCCGATCACCCAAATAATCACATCTGCGGATCTACGTGGCATCCCAAAAAGATGAATTTTTATATTCTTTCCTTCCACCCACAGGTGAAGGTGATGATATAGAAATTTTTCACCACTCTCCTCCTATGATTTTAAATTCATGACGGTGAGTCATATGTTTATGCAAGATAGCAAGGTTGTTATTTATTTAGAAAGAGACTAAGTTCTTAAACACACTCCTAAGAGACTAGATCATGTAGGGCTTGATTCAATGACTTAAATCTAATGAAATTTTTTCATATTTTTATTTTTCATTTTGGACAATCATTTGAGTCAGGCTATAGGATTCATATGCCTAATGCATGAGAAAGCCAAAATTAGTAAGATGGGAGGTGTGTTTTTACCATGGCTCTCAAAGGTCAAGCCAAGTTCTCTGGCTAAGGTGGAAGCCCTCCAAATCAAGAATGGAATAATATGCTTTTATGCATGATGTGAGAAAAGTAATACTCATCCAGCTAAGGGGTTGCTAATTCTTTTATCTTGATTTTTAGCCTAAGCTTTAGGTGAGGTTATGAGTTATTTATTTTTAATTTTGAGTTGATTAATTTGGTAGAAGATTTATTTTTCCCTAAGAGCCTAATCATCATCCAGACCATACATCAAGCAAGGAAGAAACTAGGAAAAGGATGCCATTTCTAATGTACAAGCTAAACAAAACATCAAACATTTTATAAAGCCAACGCAAAAGAATAAAAGGCCATTTGTGGTCAGGCACCACCACACAAACCCAAAAATAAATTGGGTAGCCGAGCTCTACCCTTATACAACCCAGATTATAAATGAATTAATTATAATTAAGCAAGGAATTCATGTTATGGGGGTCTTCATTTCTTCTTTTCTTCTTTCTTCTTTCTTCTTTCTTCTTTCTTTTTTTTAGTTCCTTCTTTTGGATGGTTAGAAGGTGGATGCTCCAAAGGCTTCACATGGTACATAAGACATAGTCTTATAACCAACGCTCATCCTAATCCCCCATAACAATCATTTCAAAATCTTAATTGTAAAAGTACATGAAAAGAAAAAGTAAATCTAACTAACACCTACAAAATAGAGATTAGCTAAACAATCCATACAAATCCCAAGCATGTATATTAGAGCACCCCACACATGGGTGACCAAGTCCACATAGATTATGCTTAAGGGTATAAGCACGCAAAAGCATTTATATTTTTATTATTACAGCGCCCCTTAAGCACAATCTCTGCAGAAGATAATGATTAGACAAAATCATCCTACCATCCATTCTATGCACATTCACCCTAACATCCAAACTAAAACATAACATCATAAAATAAAAGTAAACATCAAACCATGCACCGCCCTAACCTAAAGCTAGAAATGGTGACTTAGCATAATGTGCATGCTTTAAAAAGGTTTGTGTGGTATGCTTTAGCTTTAAAGTTTAAATCTTCTAAGTGTGAAAATGTTCAACTTAGAGGGTGGTTTCATTTAAGTTATTTAATTAATTTGGGTTGATTTTATTTAATGATTTGTTTAGTTTGAATGAACCTACAATTAATTACTAAATTGTAAAGAGAGGAAAAGAGAAGAGAACTTCTCTTTCCTCCCTACCTTAAAAGTAATTTTTAAAGTAGATTCATGTTTGATTTTTTTTAGTAAATATTTTATTATGTTTTTTATTTAATCCTAAGTTTAGATTAACTCTAAACAAACCTATTCAAAAAGAAAGATATTTTAAGATTAAGTAAAGTGAAATAATATCACAAAACACACACCACTTTATTTCTTTCCCAACATATGTAACATGCATATGGATGAATCCTAAGCATATCTATACATGCAAATGGGAATGTTTAATGATGGATGCTAAGTAGTGTTACTTAAGAAAACTTAGATGCTTTATGATGCATGATTTTTATTAAGTAAAAAAGAGTTATTCTTTTATACTTTATTCATATGCATGTGTATGTATGAAAGGCATAAGTCGATACGCCATTGTTAGCAGGGGTAAGGTACAAGACCTACTTAGGGCTACTTAAAGCCTTGCAACCACGGGGTTGTCCAAACTAATATACCACTTTCCTTAAATACATATGCATGTACAAAAGAAATAAATGGAAAAACAAAGATGCAAAAGTTTATATTTATTTGATTTTTGGTTTGGTTGTTCAATTTATATGTGTGATGTGGAATTCCCTCTTAAGTTATGGCATAGGAGTGTATAGGAATGGATTTGAGCAGGTGTTATGTCCTTTTCAAATGGACTATACACTTTGCAAATTCTATACAATTCTATGTTAAGAAAGAGAGGGAGAATCAAAGCAATATAACACATATCTTTATATTTCTCACATGCAAGCTTATAAATAATTATAAGTAGCAACCTTTTAGTTTTGATGTTTAATTTATAGGTTTTGAAAATAATTTTAGATTTAATAATGATAATAGCCATTCATATTCTTACTTTAGCTAAAATATGCAATTTGACATAAAGAAAATATTTCATTTTAATTTTGATTTTTAAAAGGAATGAATACATGATTTTCATATGACATACACATTTAGCATGCTAGGAAAGAAGTAAAGTGGTGAATGCAATGTAAATTCATTCACCCTAATTAATTCTTAAAGATAATCCTACGGGATAGAATTATTTAAAGCAAATCAAATTTATTTTTAAAGAGAGTTTGAATTTTGTTTGAGTTTGATTTCAATTTGAGAAATGTGAAATGAGTTTGCTGGTCCTAACCCATTCCCACATGTGTATGTTATTTTGTCTAATTTTTAGGTGATTAGGTCAATTTTATGTTTTAGTTGGTTAAGGTGTACATTAAGTGTATTGATTACCCCTTACCTATACCACCTTAGCATAGTTAACCAAATAATTATGAGCCAATGATATGACATAAAACCACACAAGAAATTTAAATCAAGAATGCACCTAGGAAGAAAAGGGGCCTAATGCATTTGACTCACAATTAATGATTAATTAAGCTAAATTTTAAGTTAAGTACTTTCATAATTTTGTGGATTAGGTTTTGATTTTTAAGCCACTTAGGTTATTAAACATAGAATCTAAAATGGATTGATTAAGTTCTAATGTTTTAAAAATTTTATCAAGTTAATTAGTAAGTAATTAGTGGAATTGAATTTGGAAAGGAAGAGAAATTTAAGGAATAGAGAGTATCCCAAAATTATTTATTTGATCACTCAATAAAGTTAATTAATTCAATCAAGGAATTAAACCACTATTCACACATTTAATTGCTTAATTACATTAAGATGGTAATGAAGAATGAATCAAGCAATTCTCATAATTACATGATAAATCCCAAGATGAGGTGAAGTCATCCCAATAAATGCACATGAGAAATTTGGAATTAATTGATAATTGAATAATTGATATCACATTTAATAAAACTCAAATTCCACTTTTCAAAATCTAAAATAATTTATATTATTTACATTGAAATATCTTTCATATGCATTTACCTGTATTTTTATGATTTTTCTCATTTGGTTATGAATTTTTAAAATTTTGATTTTCCATTAATTAAATAATCTAATTAAGTGGTTAATGTCAATATGTGAATGATGAATAGCTTTCCATGTGGCATGATGAGGCTTAAGTTGTCATCATAGAATATGGTTTGGCTATTCAGATTACATTTAAGCACTATTAAAGGATTAAATCAAATATTATGGTCTTAATCATTACCATCCATCAAAATGTGGATGGACGCCCATGATCCATGATCTTTTTGGGAGATGTCATCCATCTTCTAGTGGAAGATCCAAGCTTGATTGAGCTCATGAAACCAAATTCAAACCATCTAAAGAGTAAAACACATAATATTTAATTTTGCTTTTGCTTTTCATCTTTGAAACCTCATGGTGGAAATCTTGATTTAAGTCTTTTAAGATTTCTTCATAGTTAGGGATTTAAGTAGGATTTGATATTAATTTTTCAAACAAGTGGTTTTTTAATGTCATTGTTTTCTTTGAGACCTCTTCACATGAAATTTGAATCCATATGATGTAAAGGAGTATTTGGGTATCTACCATTGTTTTGTATGAACTTAGATATTTTCTAACTCCATAATCATAAGCTGAAAATTTTTTTTTCATGATGGCTCATTCATCCTTTTGTTGAATATTTTTCCAACAATGTCAAATATGAGGAATATAATTCATGTGTTCTTGAGAATGTCTTTAGTTTATTTGGATTTGAGAGATCATTGATGATCTATATTTGATTTTCAATAGTTAGTTGATTTTTTGAGATCATCCTGAAGTTAAATAATAAATTAAATGTGGTTTGAAAAACTTGAGGGATTAAAAAAATGTCCCATAAGAGTTTCCTCCATGACCTTTTAAAATGGTTTTTTATTGTTTGAGATCAATTACATGATCTTAGTATGAGTATTTTTCAAAAGTTTAAATTTTAATTGAAGGGTGTGATGTTGGATGGCTCATTTGAAATGATGGATTGAGTTTTCCCCTCAATAAATTGCTATGCTTCTTTTTTATTGTTTGTAGTTGAGAAATATATATATATATAAATTTATATATTTTATTTTTGATATATTATATACTTTCTTAAATATATATATATATATATTTTATATATATATATATATTATATATATATATATATATATATTATATATCATTTTTTTTTATATTGAGGTTTGTTGGCTATGTTTGATTCTCATTTGGTAGAAGGAGAGATTTGCCACTAGAATTCATTTATGTGGGCTTGGAGGCATTCTCAGAATTTGGAGACTCTCATTGAGGCGTAGATTTGATCCATGATAAGGTCACTTAGCATTGTGCTCTACAGTAGTCAGTTCATGAGACTAACCTAGCACATGAGTTTGAGAAAGTGCAGGCTTTTGATTGAGAGTTGATGATTTTTAGGTTGATTTACCTCAAGATTTCTTGAGAAGAGTTGTATGGGCCAACACCATTGGATGTCACACTATGGTGATCAAGACTATTGACGGCTCAATGCTTCGATTGGGCAAGTGAGCATGGTCTTTATGATTTATTGCTAATTTGGGTTATAGTTGGTCATGATGTACTTTTTCTTCTTTTTGTTTCTTTTCATGATCATATATCATCTTCTTGTATTAGTGGACATGATTTCCTTTGTTACCTTTGTGTTTTTTGCTTGATTGGATCATTTAAAAATATATTGAAATCTTTATTTTGGAGATATAGATTGATTTGGTAATTGAGAATTTTTCTCATATTGTCTTTGTATTCATCAAGTAGAAAGATCTCTTGGATTATTATAATCACTAATCTAGATGGTTTAGGTTGAATAGCTATCATCATTAGACTAATGAAGCGGGGACTTTTTTTCTTATGGCTAGTGAGGAGAGTGAAACTTTATATTTGGGCTTTAAGTTGGCCTTTATAACTTTACTCAAGTCTTCAACTTAAGATATGGATTGGTGATTTGGAATCAACTAGCGAATGAGCTCTTTAGATTTTCTTGCGGCTTGTTGAGTGAGAGAGCGTGGTAACAGCCATTTGTTGGCTTGAGAGTTTGACCTTTAGAACCCATGTGTTGACTTGGGATGTAGAGGTTTTTGTTTTCCAACTGGTTGATTAAAGCACCCAAGTGAATTTTCTAACTTGATCTTGATTTAGCAAATCTAGAGATAATTTTTTTTTTGACATTCATGGATCTTTTCATGATATAAATGATTCCTTTTATTCATAAGAATTGCAACTTTAATATGAATTATAGATATATTCAAGGATTTCAAGAAAGCTCAATTTTGAATGAGAATATATTTGAGGATCTCATCTTATATGACAACAGAAAATAAACTTAACATAAACAAAATAAAATTTGTCTTGGGATTTAAAACACATTTAGATGGCCTTTCAAGATGAAATTACAAAAATACATTAATATTTGAGTTGATATGTCTTAAGATGGTTTTGATGTAACATTGATTTCATTTATAGAAATCTAAAATGCTGAGTAATAAATTAATTTTTACAAAAAATTATCTAAGTGGTACATTTATTTAGGGATCTGCATGAATCCATGATTGACTAAATAGATATACTAAAAAAATATGTCTTGAGATTTTATTGTACCTGGAATATAGTCATCATGTATAATCTTTTTTTGTATCAACCATTAATTGGTGGCATTTTCTTTCATTTAGGTCAATGAGTTGGTATGCCCCTCCTGATTTCCTAATGATAGGGTCCTCCCAATTCATTTGCCATCAAATTTTTGATTAAGAATAATTGGTCTTCTTGCAAAAACCAATTCCCCTTTTGGAATGTTGATGAGATGGTCAAAAGCCATGGACATCTTTTGCTCGATAAACCTCATTTTGATGAGCTTGCAACTTCATCAACATGAGTTCTCCATTCTCAACAAAATTTGATCTTTGGTTAGATTATATTTGATGGGTGAAGGTAACTCAACTTTGGGAAGAACTCTTGAGTTCAAATACCAATGAATAGAGCTTTATTGATCTTGTAGGTAGTTGATATGCCCTAGGTATCTATTAGTTTAGTATGTCATTCCCTCTTATTTTTTAAAGGATCTTCTTGAGGGTTGATGTTTTTTGTTAAAGGCCTCTCAAACCATTTGCTCTTGGATTGTATCTTGAAAGTATCACCATCAATTTTGTGTTGATCGATAAATCTATAAATCTTTATTTTTGAAAATTTGCTTATTAGAATTATTGGCCTCCAAATCTAGACCACATTATTGTGAAGAAGTTGATCACGGTCCGTAACTTCTTTAAATGGGGTAGCTTCCCTTAGAGAAATTTAGTCTTGCTAGGATGAAGCTGTCACAAGCATGATGGTGGATCAATTGGTCCAATTACATCTTACCAACATTGAATGGCGGGATTTTGTAGTTTTTGGGGTTGGTGGATTATATTCATGTACTTGACATTCATGACACTTCTTAGCATGATTGATAGTCTCTCACCATAGATGGCAATAATTGCCCATCCTTATGATCTTTCTTGTCATCTTGGTACTTGAGGATGTACCACAAAGTCCATCATGAACTTCAACCATGACTTTCTAGCTTCACTAGCATTTTAGGCATTCCACATTTGTTCAAAAGATCTACGATATATAGTGTTATTGGAGCATAGCCACATTTCTCTTCTTAATTTAAGGCGATTGATTTATTGTTTGGTAATTTGCCTTCTTTAAAGTAGTCAATGAAGGATTTCCTCCAATCATGTAGCTCTTCTACTATAAATGCTTCCCATTGCTTTTCAAGCAATTGGCAACTCTTCTTGGTATAACTTCTTGTTGATTTTGGAGTATGAAGAGCAACCAAATTGCATCTTGGATCAAATTTGATAACCCCTCTACCGGGATTGGTACTTTGCTCTAGAATTCATTAAATATCCAGATCATGACATAATCACCATTCATACTTGTCATTTCCTTAGCTAATTTTGCTAAGCATTCAACTTATTCTGATCGAGAGACTTCAGTTAGTGTGATATTTGGTATTTGCTTCATAAGCTCAGAACTCTTGTGATAGAAAGCTAACTCAAGCTTGTGATTTTATAGATGCTACTTGATTTATAATGCGAGAATCTTGAAAATATGTAAGTTTTGAATGCACCATGAAAATAACTTCATCAAGACTTCACTAATGCTTCATACTGCTTCATTATTAGTTCTTGGCTCAATCAACCCATGATCTCATTATCCCTCCTTGGTGTTATGAAGATGATGCGATTCGCTCTTCTTGGGAAATTTAGAGGTTGGACTTGTTTGATCGATGAGGCTTCATCAAGTATATTTCTCAAATGTGCTTTTTTTCTCTTTCATGAATGAGCATAATTTGCTCATCGTTATCGTTAAGAAGAGTCCTGAGGATGGAATGTGCAAAAAAAAATCTATTAAGACTTGTCCTTCACTTTTACGGAGAATGTATGCGATCAAATTCAAAGAAATATTGCCCATCTTCTGCACCCATCAATGGTCTTATCATCAAGTACTTTAGCGGATCAATCCTTGAGATGGGTGATCTTGTGAGATACCATTTAATGATGGACCTTTTGGACCAATCAATGCCAAAATGCTTCTCATCAGAGTATCTCATTTACTCCTATTAATCTTGACTAATATAATAAAGAGCATTCTCTTTGCTTTCTTCATTTTTTGCATAATATTGCTCAAGGGACTCTTCTAATGCATTATAGAATGATGGGCTTCAGTAAAGCTACAATTAGTATTTAATAGACTTTTAATGCTATTGAAGGCTTCTTGGCACTCCTTGTTATTTAAATGGAGTATCCTTTTCATGAACCTTGAAATAATTGATAGCATCCTGATAGGTTTGATATAAATCGACAGATGATGCTATCCTTATAAATAATGAAGTTGACACAAACTTTTCAGATCAATTTAATTCCTCGATGTACAATATACCCAAGGAATTTTTTCGAGGATACCCAATGCACATTTTAAAGGATTCATCTTGAGATCATATTTTCTGATCCTCTCCAATACAATTCTCAAGTCTTCAAAGTGATTTTCATGATTTAAGCTCTTCACCACCAAATCATCAACATAACACTCCACCTTCTGGAGAATCAACTCATCAAAAATATGCATCATGACTATTTGGTATGTAGCTCATTTTTCAATCCAAAAGGCATGACTGTGTAGCAGTATATACCAATTGGCATCCTAAATGATGTGTGCTTCTCATCTTCAGGAGCCATCTTGATTTGATTGTATCCGATGATCCATCCATGAATGAGAACATGTCGTAGTTGGAAGTATTGTCCACTAGTAGTTCTGATATTGGAAGTGGGAAGTCATCTTTTGGGCATGCCTTATTTAGGTCCCAAAAGTCAATGTAGAGATGGATTTGGCCGTTCTTCTTTTCTGGATAATGTTGGCTATCCAATCGCATACTTCTCCTCCGGATGAAACAGCTTGATTAACTTCTTAGTTTTTTACATGTTCTTCAATTTCCAATCTCATGCCTCGAGCTTGCTTAATAGGCATCACATCTAGTTTAATTACAAGTTTATGAACTGTCGGGATAGGCGGCATTTCAAAATATGTCGGCAAAGCAATTCACTAAGTAGCATTTTTAGCTTTCCAACTTTCTCATCAAGTAGAAGACCGAAAGTTGGATGGGGATCATCCTCAACTCTAGGTTGATTTCTTTGAGTTCATCCATAGTAGCTGTTTGTCCACCATCTTTGAGTTTTTCAGGCATGCTTGGCCTCTACTTCTTCATCATTTGTAAGAAGGATTTCATGGAGATCCTCTTCTTGTCACTATTAGCTTGATCTCTATTATATTATAACAAACCTTATCTTGTTGAGGTTTGTGGATGAACCCAAGACATTTAGTGATAAACTTATCACTTATTTATGATGCTTGAGGACTTCTTTGGCTCCACATCCTATTAAAGATTTGAGTTCTATATTTAGTAGTCCTAATATGAATCCCAAGCTTATGCATCATTTTTTGCAACTTTAGTGGATAATATATTGGTATTCTTGTTGACACTATCTCATCATAATTTTTATGTTAAGTAGGCTGATCAAAATTATGAGGCTGAGACTCTTCAGATTTGTAGAATAAAGTTTCTATTTCACCACTTTCACTCAATGGTGGTACATAAAATGTTATCAATTCTTTAATATTATGAACCTCCAGTGGAGTGGTTTATTTGAAGTACTGTTGAGGGATGGGTATACTTTTGAAGGAGTCCTCTGACTCTACCAAATGAGTTATCCTTCTTGATGCAACCCTGTGAACTCTATTTCCATAAGTAGATTCAAAGTCATAGTCATCGATCACTTATTTCATACATTATCTTTTTTGAAAGTTTATAAGTTCTCTTGGGTTTGATAGGAATATCTTCTTCTTCTTATGTGTCACTTCCTAAATGAGGAACTAATTTTCTTGATTTAGATGTAGAATCAAGTGTTTTAGGGAGAGTCGGCATTGCCTTCTTCCTTCCTCATTGCTTTTGCTCTTTCACCTTAAGAAATTGCTTTTTAGTTCCTGAAGTGGATGCTACTACTTCAAGAGGATCTATCATCTTAGGCTCTTTAGGGATGAAATATTTTGCATTTTCATAAATCTTTGCTTCGTGGATGGAGAATGGTTATAGGTTACCAGGAATTCTGAACTCTTCCCCCTCTTTTAGGTACTTCATACACTGCTGCATAGTTGATGGGACCATTCCATACTTATGCAGCCATGGTTGACCCAAGAGAGCTCTAAATGATGTATAGGCATCAATTACATGAAACTTGGCTTTTGTATATAAATCCGAAACTTGAGCAGGAGAATAAAAGAACATCGGGTTTTCTGCCCTTTCTCATTGAAACCATGAACCATCAATTTATCCCTCCCAAGGTGTTGGATATCAAGTGATAATCCTCTTAATACCTTTAGACTCATAAGATTGATAGAAGAACCTAGATCAATCAATATTTGGCTGATCAAGATGTCATCACTCTCTGTAGTAATATATAGAGGACAGTTATGATCTGTTGTTCCCAACATAAGATCTTCTTCAGAAAATATGATTACTGGGAGATCTTGAGTTTGCAATGATTCAGTCATGCATTTTTTTGGCAAAGTAAGCTTCATAACTCTTGGATCTCGAGCATGTATCAAAGTTTCTCGAGGTCTTTTGACATCAAGAGAGCCTCATACACACTAAATTGTGCAAGGATCTTGTTGACCTCATTTTTTGGGATGAGTTCTTAACCCCTCCATCTTAGATAAGACTTCTCTTAGACTTTAAGAGTTCTTAATTTTAAGACACATCTAGTGATTAGGTGGATCAACCTAGCCTAGAGACTTAGAAGAATTAGCCATAGAAATATATCATGCCTTAGGGGTGTTAGGAAAATTTGCCTACCCATAGCTTGAATCAAATTCCTCTCTTCCTTCCTCCAAGTCAAACTTAAATCAATTCCAACTTAATTGATTTCCTCCAAATCCAAATCAAACCCATATGATTGAAACCCATGATTGAAACTAATGATTGATGCTTATGATTGAAATTTCAAGTTTAAAATCTTCCCTAAGTCCTTTGATCCCCTCCTAAGGACTTAGCATAAATCAAATCTAAATCAATTCAAATTCATAAAATTTTCTCACAACCCATTTATATTCTCATTTATATTCACATATATAAATGAAATATAAATTTAAATCAATCAAACTAAATCCAAAATTCAAATCCAAATCAAGAAATCTTTCCTAAGTCCTTTATTTCCCTCTTAAGGACTTAGCCTAAATCAAGTTCAAATCACTTCAAATTCATGAAATTTTCATGACCCATTTATATTTTCATTTATATTTATATATGTGGTGAAATATAAATTCAAACAACCAAAACCAACACCAAAAAATCAAACTCAAATTCAACCAAAATCCTAAGCCTTTGAAGTCAAAATCTTGAACTTAGCTAAATCTATTTCAAATCAAGCCAAACTCTTGATTTTCTTCATGATTCAATCAATCATTCGATCATGAATCCAAATATAAACATAAACTTTAATCATCAAACCAAAACTCAATTCTAAAATAAAACCTAAGTCAAACTCATGTTCACCCCTTGAACTTGAAATTATCAAATGAATCAAAACCCATTTGACTTCAAACCACTTGCAAATGGATTTATATTTCAATCATAAGTCCATATGTGAGTTCAATCAAACTCAAATTAAGCTTTGACCAAGCCATTTGAACCTTAGGCTCACTTGACCCAAAGTGACCTAAAGTACCCTTATGAGCCAAATTCTAATCCTAACCAAATTGGATTGAACTAAGCCCACCTAAGCCTCTCATTATGATCAACAATCATCATGAGATGATAAATAACTCAAATTAGGTCAAACCAAGTCAAACCTAAAGATTCACCAAGTCAACACTTAGCCAAAATGAAACCCAACATAGCCAAAATCCACCATAGGCCAAATTGATTGAAACCATTGATCAAAACACATTCATGATCAATGTTTAAACTTGACCAAGTCAACATTTAAGCCTAACCTAGATTGGCCACTTGACCCAAGTTGACATGACCTAAAAGTCAAAATGTGTGAAAACTTGATCTAAGCCAAATTGATTGAAACCAATGGGTCAAGTTCATTCCAAAATGATTGTTGAACTTGACCAAAGCCTCAATTGGCCAACTAACCTAGCAATTGACCATGAACCCAACTTGACCTAAAAGGTCAAATTGAGCCAAACTCAAATATAAACCAAATTGATAGGAAGCAAAGATACCAATTCATTTCAAATGACCAATCAAACATAAACCAACCCATGACCTAACCCAAATAGGTCAAATGGGTCAATTTGGTCAACTTGACCCATTTGACCTAAATGAACTCAATTGAACCAAAACCAAATATAAACCAAATTGAATCAAACCAAAACCACAAAATATTTCAAATGATCATATGAACTTGACAACCCTTGGTTTGACCCAATTTGACCAATTGGTCAACTTGACCCAAGTTGACCCATTTTGACCTAAATGGGTCAACATGAGTCAAATCATATCAAACCAACTCCAAATCCATTCAAACTTGGCCCAACCTATTTTTAAAACATATCAAACATATTCAAATTGAAACTCAAGCCAAATGACCATTTTACCCCTAGGCCATAGGGTAAATTTTGGAAAAATCCTCTTCATGATCACTTGACACCCTCTTAGTGGACCAAGTGGACACAAGTGAGTGTGGTGCACCTAACCCAATGGGTTTGGGTTGACCCCTAAGGTCAAAATTGACCACTTGCATGAAATTGGCCACATGGAATCCCTCCTCCACTTGATTTAATCACATGGGAGCTCCACTATTCCACTCTTTAGGCCAAAACAAATGCAAGGACACCTCTAACAGCATAATAAACCCATTCAAGGAGCTCAATTGGCTCAAAACGATAAGAGAAGGCTCAATCATCCGATTGCTCTGGGGGGAGATATACTCCCCCTAATTTCATTGAAAATTCATTCGACCTTATTCGATTGAAGCATAGGAACTCAGAGCCATAGCTAGTGTTCCCTCTAGAGTGAGTTAAATTCCCATCTTCTCGATTTTCTAAAATAGGGAGCTCCATTGAAATTCAATCTTACCCTCAATACCACTCAATTCCCTTTGCAAGCTTCATCTGAGCTCAATGAATTCACCCAAGCTTTTCCCAGCTCAAGGTGGGGGTGATACTTCAACCAAAAATGAGCTCAAGTGAAGGTGGAGTTGGCCTCTAGAAGGATCTACCCAATCTCAACACCTCCAAACTTCAACAAAGCTTCGTCTCCACTAAACAAAGCTTCTCCATAAGAATCCAGCACCGGTGATAGCCTCCGATGAGGTAAGCCATTAAACCGAGCTAAATCTAGCTATGGTCTGGTCCTTTGTGAAGTCAAGTCTCATCTCATGAAATTCTAGCCATTAGATGCGATCTTCATTACATGATGATGGTGTGGTTTGAATTTTATTTCAATCTGAGCTTAAACGAGCTCGTATCTTCCCTTAGAAGATGGACAGTGTCCATCCCCCGTAGGAAAGATCAAGGGTGAATCACAGGCCATCCATCCATGCATTTTTGATGGACGACCGTGATTAAAATATGTAGATCCCACATTTAATCCCTTTAGAACCGCAGATCTAATCTTAGTCGTCCGATCCATGGTCGAACGAATAAAGAGAAAGCGTGTAGCACCACCGATGATGTGGCGCTATGATGTGATAACTTAAATATCAAATCCTCTCGTGCCACATGGAAAGCGCGTCATCAGCCTCCACGTGTCGCCGATGGGATTAACGATATAATTAGGGATTTAAATGACTTAATTAATCAAGGAAACTTCAAAAATTCATATCTAAGTGTAGAAAGATCAGAAAAATGTGAAATAAATTGCATGTGAAAGATAATTGAATGTAGAATATTATAAAATTGATTTTAATGAATTTTGAATAGTGATATCTTCTGAATTTAGGATTTATTAGAAATTTAATTAGGCTAATTACCCTCTGATTATTCCTTTAATTAATCTCAAACTTCTTTGTATTTAGTGGGATGACTTACCTCCCCTAATTTTCTTGGGATTTATTAATGGTTTAATTAGGGGTAATCTTGGATTTATTCTAATTTCTCTCTTAATGTAATTAAGTTTAATTAAGTGTGTAATTAGTGGTTTCATTCCTTGATTGAGTTGATTAAGGTTTTTTTAAATGAATAGGAGGTTTAGGGAATAATTTTGGAATAGTTTCCTTAAACTATTCCTTAAACCCTCTCTTTCTTCCTTAATCCAAGTTTAATTAAGGATTAACCCACTAATTACCTACCTAATTAATTTAATGAAATTCTAAAACCTTCCAAAACTTAACTAATTAATCTTAGGTAGATGCTTAGGTGTTTAATAACCTAACTATATTAAGGAAATCAAAATCCAATTCACATGTGTGAAAAGGGTTATGAAAGTACTTAACTTAAACCCCTTAATTAATCTTTCATCTCTTTATCAATAGCTTAGCGCATTGCTTTCGATTAGTACACTTAACTTCCCAATTCGTGAAGACATTTCTTTGAGTTGAAGTAACTCTTTATTAAGAGATTTGTTGGAGCTCAGCAAAGGGTTACTGTGGGTGATCTCGTTGTAGCACAACAACACCCAGGTGAGTCCCTTATTGACTACATTCTTAAATGGCATAACTTGAGTATGAAATGCGAGCCGTAGCTGTCTGAATAGCGTGCCATTGAAAATATTCTAAAGAATATTCATGGCCTGGTTGCCTTCATGCTTAAGGGCTTCACCATCAAAACTTTTGATAAATTAATCAACAAGGCAGCTAGTCTACAAGGAGAGGTCATACAGTTGCCTTTTCAAGACCAGTTGCCCAAGTCAAGGCCTCAGAAGGTATATGAGAAGAAGTTAGGAATAGTGACAATAATAGACAAGGGGAAGCAACCATTTAGAGATCGGTCAGAGACCACCTCAGGATCACTTCCACCTCCTCCACCAGGGTACCCTCTGGGTATGCGACCTCTAAGGCCTACACCACCTTCTCCTTAGCCATATCATCAAATTAATGGTACATACCCACCAGTAGCTATGCTCCACCTACTCTTTTGGATAAACTTAACAAGCCTTATTCATTTAAGAGAGAGATAATCAGGAAAATCTTTAAGAATTTCTTAAAGAAGCCTGATTTTTAGCTACTTGAACTTAAGAGACTGGAAGAAGTAGGTAAAAGCCATGATCCTAACTTTTGCCACTACCATCGTATGCTAGGTCATGTTTTGGAAGATTGTTTTACCTTCAAGGACTAGCTTGAACATAGCTTCAAGACTGGTGCTATAGTCACCCCGAAGGAATACCTTCTGGAACAACCATCCAGTTCCATTAGAGTAATCCTTGGGGATACTTGCAATCCTACCAAAACCAAAGAAGGTTGTGATATCTCCTTATCCAAAACCTCTAAAAGGATAGTCTCTAAAATCAAGAAACTTTCCTTGCAGGTGACTGAGTCAGCTCGCACCTCTAACATCAAGGAAGGTTTGCAAGTTGCTAGTGCCAACTCAAGAAAGGGAGCTCAAGCGTGTGAGCCTTCATGATAGCCAGTGTGCCAGGTCAGTCCATCCTCGGTCTACCATTGTAGCTACTACATCGGTGACCTCTTCTATTTTAGCTAGCTCTTCTGCTAGTAGAACTCTTGTATCAGTGGATGAGGATAGCAAACCCCTCACCCCACTTACTTTACTTAATTTCTACTATGTACCTCCTATCAAATCTAAGAAATTAAAGAATAAAGCTAGCTTAAATTATATCTGTGTGACTTCTGATGGGTTTTCTGAATCTATCCTAATAACTCTTCAATTCTAAAAAAATAACTATAATAATTCTGATATTCCTATTTATGATTCAGAGTTGGACTTTTCTAACCTAATACAATGGGTTCGCTTCTTGAGATAGACTTAGAATCATCCGATTTTGAGGATCCCATAGGAGAACTTATAGGTGAGCCTGATGTGTAGGTAGAATCTTCCACTAGCTTGCCATAAGAAATCACCAAAGTCAACCTCCATAGTGGCAAGGTTCTACCTCATAGGACAGCACCTCATGATAGAGGGAAACAAGTCATAGGTGTAGATAATCGAGAAGACCCTCGATAGGATGGTCCACTCATAAATATGCTTGTGGAGGACTAGCCCAAGGTGGGTTATAATGTCTTTTCTCACCTAAGAAAGTTCCCATCTAAGCTAAGCATATATGATGCCCCTATCTTATCCAAAGAGATGAGGGAGTCACTAATCAAGGCTCTTCTTGATCCTGAAATATACTTAGCTCAGCTGACTACTATTGGAGAGGAGGCATATTCTACAAAAGAAGCCCAAGGGATCACTTTCACAGATGAAGACCTTCTTAGGGACATGGAGCACGTCCCCTACATATTATAGTTGACATATGAGATTGCTTGCTAGAGTTCTCACGATATAGGTGCATCTATGAATATTATGAGTCTAAAAATTCTTTCCTACCTAAGGATCAATATCTCCACACTCTGAGGAGATCGGATGATGTTGAGAGGATTCAATGAGCAAGGCAAGAGGGCTTTAGGTTCCATAGTGTCACCTTTGGAGATAGGTGACTGGAAGGCTAAAGCTAAGTTTTACATAATTGATTTGAATACTTCATTTACAGCTTTGCTCGGTAGGCCTTGGATATAATAAAATAAGGTGATTCCATCTTCCATCCATTAGTGTATGAAGTTCCGGAAGGATGGGATTGAGTACTATGTTAAAGGAGATGAAATTCCATTTTTAGGTAGAGAAGTTGAGATTTATAAAGTTGCAGCTTACTATCTTCTTTAAAACACCCTTTCTCATGAACTTAGACAAAATTCAAATGCAAATGCAACAGAAAATGAAGAAAAAAAAAGCTAAAGAAAAAGAAAAGAAAATTGAAAATCCAAGTGAACCAGAAAGGGAAATTGAGGAAGAAATAGAGTCGCATATCACATTCCACCCATAATTCATTCCATCATATGGACATGTGATTAGGATGACTTGACCTCCACTAGGTTGAGGTAGAGGCAGAAGTAGAGTCAACTCTAGAGGTGGGAGACTCCCTGGTTGGCCATCAACCAACAGGAGTTATGTTCTAGTTCATAAGAGTACCCATACTATTCACATAGACTTGGAATCCAGCCCGAAGGATGAGTCTAATGTTATTAGCATACCAGCCAACCCCTCTCAGCGGGTTTCTTTGGAGGTGACACTCGAGCTGGATAGTGATGATGACCGGGCCTCTAGTCAAAGAAAGAAAGTATTCGAATCAAATTTATGTAAAACTATCTGACAATAGCTGGGAACCTTAGCTCTAACCTCACTTTCATCTCAAAAAGTTGAAGGTTTAGTAGTTAAGGAAGCCCTTCGATCTTCTAAAGATGCGAAGCCAAAGAGATTATTTTTGGGTTCATCATCCTCAAGTCTTGAAGTTGATGTAGAACTTGAGGAAGATTTATTTAAAGAGTTAATGGAATTACTATTTGACTTTTACTGCCTTGTGTTCATAATCTTATATAGAAAGGTTTGGTTCCTCATACAAGGTCCAGGCATAGGTCAGAGTATTTTGAGAAGCTATGGAATAATACAAGCAGGCAAGCACAATCAAGATCAGGACTTGGATTCAGTATAGTGGGTCCAATTGATGATGGAGAATTGCTTATTTACCAACTATCTAGAATCTGATAGGTTCTTTTCACTACACCAACTCTTATGAGATTATGTGTTTAGAAACCTCAGATGATCCAGATGATCTCCAAATCAAAGATGCACTGTCATAATTTAAAGAGGAGATCCATTCAACAATTGACAAGCTTAAAGAAATCAACCTCGGGATAGAAAAAAATCCACACCCAACATACATCAATTCATTATTGAATGAAGAAGAAACCAATGACATAGTTAGGCTATTAACTGAGTTTAAGGATTACTTTGCATGAAGTTATGAAGAGATGCTTGGATTATCTTCTGATATAATAGTCCACAAGCTAGCAATAAATCCTAACGCAAATCGTATCAAGCAAGCTCCTATAAGCATGCAATTAGAAATCGAACAACATGTCATTTCTAAAGTCAAGAAATTGATCGATGCTAGTTTCATCATAGAAGAAAAATACCCTACCTGGTTAGCCAGTGTCATCCCAATTAAGAAAAAGAATGGCCAAATTTATATTTGCATCAATTTCAGGGACTTAAATAAGGCATGTCCTAAGGATGAGTTTTCTCTTCCTATACTAGAACTAATGGTGGACATCGCCTCATCTCATACAGTTTTCTCTTTCATTGATGGGTCATCTGTCTACAACCAAATTAAGATGTCCCTCGAGGATGAAAGAAACACTGCTTTTTGAACCTAATTGGAATATATTATTATAGGAGCATGCCTTTCGGTCTTAAAAATGCTAGTGTTACATACTAATGGGCCATGACTCAGATCTTTAGTGAACTCATCCATCACTAGGTTGAGTGCTATACTGATAATCTAGTAGTGAAGAGCAGAGTAAAGGAAGACTATCTCTTTGACTTGAGAATAGTTTTTGAATGGTTATGATAATATAACCTCAAAATGAATCCCCTGAAGTGTGCATTTGGAGTAGCTTCAGGGAAATTCCTTGGGTTTGTTGTTCGACATCGAGGAATAGAAATAGATTCAAAAAAGATTAAAACTATCTTAGAAATGCCACCTCCTAAAAGTTTAACTCAACTCAGATCTTTCCAAGGTTGAAAAGATGCATTTGCATTGATAAAGAAAAAGACTGGTTACAAGTTATAAAAGTTGCAAAAGAAAGCAAAAACTAGCTACTACAAAGATGTTTCCTATCCTCCAAAAGCACAAAAACTGCTGAAGGAATAGTGTGGTTATCTTATGCCATACAAAATCAAAGCAAGTAGCTATATCTGCACAAAAGTCACTTAAGCTATTAGATCTTGTGTGTAAGCAAAAAATAACCTGGTGGAAGTTCTTCAAAAAGCTTATGTCAGGAGCCTCAGGAGGCCGGTTCTGCCATATCTCACTCTGAAGAGAGAGCTTGAGGTGGTCCACCACCCCGATGTTATCCCCTTCAATGACTATGCCTTTGTACTCTGTCATCCAAGGCTCCATGACGTTCTAAATGTAGAGCATGGCCGCTAATTCCACTGTCGTGCTGTCCCAATGTTGGAAATAATGACCCATCGCTTTGATGAAGTTTCCATTGTCATCCCTTAAGACCACAGCAATACCGGCTGACCCATTAGAAAGCAAGGATCCATCCACGTTTGCCTTGATCCAACCAGGAGGGGGAGGACACCACATAGTAGGTTTGATCAGCCCATAGGGCTGGGTGATGTCCCATTGCTTCTGGAAGGGGAAGGAGGAGGCATGGGTGATGGATTCAAGAATTGAGAAAGAATAATTTTGGGGGTGCCATGGCTACGGCCATGCATTTTAGCATTACGGCCCTCGGACTTGGTAGATGACGGCACAGTAGCATTTAGCCCAACAGACCATACTTGGTTGCACATTTTGAATGGCTTGAAGGAGATCAATTAAGTTGCTGAAAATAGGAATTGAGAACCCCCATTTTGCAAGAATCTGAATTATAGCATTGGTAAGGGTGCAATGGACAGCAATATGCTCAATATCTTCCTCCTGGTTGCATCCCCAAGGGCACATAGTGTTTTCGTTAAGCCACGGTGAGCCAACCAACAATTGGTTGGTATAGCATGTTGGATGAGCCTCCACCGTAGAAAATTCTTTCCCTAGGGGAAGTTTCAGCTTTGATTGGAAATCGATGTTTCTTTTCAGCAAGATACCTTGGTAAACTATAGAGGTGATGGTGGTTCCCTGGGTTCTTGATTAGCTCAGTTGATCGATGTTGGTTGGTCCAGATTGAGATGCGATCACCATAAGGTTGCCAAACAACACTGCAGCCTTCTCCAAATTCCAGCATTTGTTGGTCGTAATCAGTTGGCAATGCTCCAATCTGAATTTTCCATGTTAAGGAAGGTAGGCCATTTGGCGGTAGGTCAGATCCATGCGATTTGTGAATTCAATGTCCTCACAATAATTTTCAACAAATTCTCGCAGATTTTTTGCCCCATCGGTGATGATTTTCCACTCATGGAGTCACTCCTTTTGTGTTTTTTGCCAAATATTCTTCCCATATCTTTCCAAAAGACACTTGTGTAGGAGTGTGTTTGGTTTGTTAAGAAACTCCCAAGCTAACTGGATCGGAGAGGTCCATGCCACCTCTGAATGCAGCCAAGTCCGCCATTTCTGGGTGTGCAGATTTTTCCCAAGCAATGTAGTAAGCCATGTTGGGCCCCTGCCAAAGAAAACACCGAGCAAATTTCTCTATCTCATTGGTGATGCTTTTGGGTACCAAGGTGTGAGTAACTTGATACATGGAAATGCTGAGTAAAGAAGACTTGATTAGTTGGAGTCGACCCGCCATAGATAAATGCCGAATACCCCAATGGCTTATCCTTTCTCTTGCCATCTTGGTTAACTGCAGAAAATCTATAGTTTTCAATTTTCTCATGGCCAACTTGATGCCTAAGTATTCAAGCTCTTGGACCTTCTTGAACCCCATGAGTTTGGCAATCTGTTTGCTTTCCATCGGAATGGCTTTGTGAAAATGATAGCACTCTTGGTAGTGTTAATCTGTCTGGCCCATAATAATCATCTAGAACTCGATGATGCATTTGGCATGGGTGATGGATGCTTTGGATGCGATGAGGATGTGATAAAGGTGTGGGATATATTAGTGCCCCGCTTTATGGGAACACCAATTTCGGTTTGCTGCTGTTTGATGGCCATGGAGAGGAGTTCCGAGCAAAGTATAAAAAGGTATGGAAATAGTGGGCAGCCTTGTCGAAACCCACAATGGGCTTTTATCCAATTTGTTCTTTGGCCATTGAGTAGTAGTGCAAAGGAGGGGAAGGAGACACATTGGAGAAGTCAATTCTAAAATTTGTTTGGCATTCTCATTTTGTGGAGGACAAGAGCAAGAGTTTCCCAACTCATTTTATCATAAGCTTGCTCCATGTCAATTTTGAGTGCCATGAAGCCATCTTTAGATGTAGAGTGTTGAAACTTGTTGATAATCTCCTAAGCCGGATGATTGGTGTATCTGAGATGCTTTATTTCCAACCAATCAGGGAGATGCAAGCCATTCTCAGCACTTATAAAAAAGTATGCCAAGTTAAAGTGGGATGACAAGTGCCAACATGCCTTTGAAGATATCAAGCACTATTTGGTGAAGCCGCCAGTTCTAGCAGCCCCTATCCTGGCAGGCCACTCATTATCTACACTACTGCATTGGGTGAATCTCTCTGTGCTCTGTTGGCCCAAGCCAACGATGAAGGGAAGGAGAGTGCTCTCAACTATCTCAACCGTCATCTAATTCCTGTTGAAGTGAACTACCCACCTATTGAAAAACATTGCCTACTTTAATCTTTACATCTTAAAAGCTACGACACTATATGCTTTCTTATAAGGTGAACTTAATTTCTAAAATCAATCCACTGCAGTATCTCATGACATGGCCAATACTATCTGGACGTTTGGCACAATGGTCCATGATTTTCTTGCAGTTTGATATCACATTGCATCTCCTGCGGCAAGAAAAGGACAAGCACTAGTGGATTTCTTAGCAGCACACCCACTTCCTGCTGATTCTTCACTTAGTAAAGACCTCCCTGACGAACAAATCATGAACTTAGGGGAGATTGACAACTACCGATGGGAGATGTATTTTGATGGTGTAGCTTCTTTTCATAAAGGGGAAGCACGATGATCTAATCTTCCAGGAAAGGCAGGGGTAGGAATAGTTCTCCTGACTCCAAACCAAGATGTGATGAGATTTTCATACTATCTTTCTGACCCCTGCACCAACAACGAAGTTGAGTATGAAGCTTTGATTATCAGTCTGGATTTAGCCATTACCATTTGTGTTAAAGGCATCAACATCTATGGGGATTCCCAACTAGTCATCAACCAAATTGTCAGGTCCTACGAAGTTCTCAAGCCCAAGCTTCGTCAATATCGCGAGTACAACATGAAGTTGTTGACCCAAATTTCTGAGGTCATCATCTACAAGGTTCCCCATGGAGAAAATGCAGTAGCAGATGCTTTGGACAAACTTGCGAAGGAATTGTCATGTCAAGATGAGTCCATTTCAATAAAGGTCCAAACTAAGTCATGTCCCTTATTGATGTTGAACACATCGAGAGACTTTCTCTTGAATGGGAGGTTGTCGTTGCCAATAAGGATGAGGAGCTAGATTAGAGGCAATCATTCATAGATTTCTTAGCTAAAGGCAAACTACCTCAAGAAAATTCACAAGCCCATCAAATTGAGCTCTCTCCTAAGCTCTCATGGATGGCACCACATGCGACGATTGGTCCTTTAACCATATATGGTTACGTTATTTAGATAAATATAAATCTTGTGGCATTGTAACCAAGGTAAATTCAGGTCTATATGGAATACATCAATCCGGTCCAAAGATGTAAGCCAAGATCAAGAGATTAGGATATTACTAGACTTCTATGATTACAGACTGTATGAATGTGGCGAGGAGATGCCATCAGTGTCAGGTACATGGTGTGATCCTACATCAACCACCTAACATTCTACATCCTACATTGGCCTCATGGTCATTTGAGTGTTGGGGTATCAACATTGTAGGTCTGATTGATCCTCCTTCTTCCAAGGGTCACCGGTTCATCTTAGCGCACCAACTACTTTTCTAAGTGAAGCAATCTCACTCGAGAGATCATAAGCATGTGCTCCATTCTTAGAACCATATCATATATAGGTTAGGTGCATCGATGAATTATATCATTGCATTTAGAGCACCAAGTTCAACACTTTGCTAGAAGATATAGTATAGATTGAGATACTCCACCATCTACTACCCCAGAGCAAATGGCTTAGTAGAAGCATTCAATAAAACTCTCATCTAGATATTGAAGAATACATTAGATAGCAATAAGCAGTAATGGAATGAACAATTGGTTGAAGCCTTGTGGGCCTACTACACCACATACAGGACTCCTACCCGATCTGCCCGCTTACTAGTTCAAACCATACCAAATGGGTAGCCAAATCACTCTGAGAAAAAAATATGTTATGGTTAAAAAAGCTCGAAGGTTTGGAAGAGAGATGCCTATGGGTGTGCCAAAACCTCGAGTTGTACAAAGCCAAAATGATTCAAGCTCACAACAAGCTGGTCTGCCATAGGTTTTTCTAAGTAGGAGAACTTGTGTTAGTCCTAAGGAGATCAATTGTTGCCCATCGAAAGATGGGAGGCTAATTTGAACCCACTTGGGAAGGCCACTATCCATAGAGAAGGCCTACCAAGGAGGATCTTATCAGCTTATTGATTGTAAGGGGAAACACCTGATGCTTTCAATTAATAGGCTCTATTTGAAGAAATATCACCATAAAAATCATGTTTGAAAATAGTTATATCAATCAACAAAAATCTAATTCCATTTCATCAAAATCTTTTCTTTTTTTGAAGTATTGTTTGCTTGTCTTACAAATTCGCTATGATGTGTTTAAGATAGGTGTAAGAGTCTCTCAGTGGCATCCTATCCCTCTTTCACATCACAAGCACAACCATAATCAAACACATTTCTCGATGCTATTAAAATAGGTGTGAGAGAACCCAAGAGGAATCCTATTTCGATTAGCAACTAAGTTAGATATAGAGAGACATCCTTTCTTGGGAATTCTGGTTTGCCACCCATGTCACCACCTCATCAAAATCCTCAATATGTTTTAGGTTAGATGTAAGAGTCCCCCAGAGGCATCCTATTACCTTTAACACATCCACAAAAATAAGCACATATCTTTTATCTTGGGTTACTTTGATGTAGGAGCAAGCCCCTTGTGGCACTCACTCATTAGCTGCTCTAGGTCGGGTCTACATGCTACCCCACTAGTATGTCATCCAGTGATCACTTTTTTGGAAGATGTGAGTCCCTGTGCTTTCTTCCTAACTTGACCATTGCAAATCAACGTGCACCTTGTTAGTGTGGTAGACTTTCTTGCGATAAGCCACCTTATGTTGATTTTATTTAATAAGATGTGATTTCCCAAGCTTTCTTCTTAAATTAATCATCATGATCTAACTAGGTCAAGTATATCTGAGGTTTAGGATAAGTCCCCCAGAGGCTCCTTTCCTCTTGACTACATTTGAGTCGATATAAGTCCTCCAGTGGCATTCACTCAGTAGTCGCCCTAGGTCGGATAGCACCTATCGAGCCGAAGATAGACTATCCCAATCAGTTCCACTATAAGAGGGTGTGAGTACCAAAGCTTTCTTCCTAGGCTAATTGTTGCAAACTGATGGGCACCTTAGGTTGGTTGATGTTCGCTATGTTGACAATAATTCACCCGGTGGGTACACCACTCTTGAGAGATATGAGTCCACGTGCTTTCTCCTTAAGTTGGATGATGAATACCTATTTGATATATGACTAGCCATGTCGTCTTCTCTAGGGTTTTAGATTAAGCCCTTAGCGACCCCTCTCCCTACGGGCATGTGAAGGAAAATTCCCACACACATATAAAGTCACCTTCAAATCTGTGGTGAAAGGAGATGTGAAATTATATATGTGAAAATTCATCTTGGTAAGATGCCATGAAAATTTGCAAATATACTTATTCAGGCGATCGGATATGTCATCAAGAAAATAGTGTATTATCTCAAATGGAACCCACCTTAATAAGGACTCCTAAGGATGATGGGTTTGCATATGTACCAGAGATTCTTCTCCTACTTTACATGGAAAAGTAAAGTAGGGTTTATTTTAAACCAAGTTCATTAAGTTCCCTATAGGGGCAAGCCCCCATAGTTAATTACATCCTAAAAGGCAAGATCCTTTAGGAAAATTCTCAATTAAGGTAAATGATTATTGTCTCTAAAGATTTCAATAGGAAGGACTATCAATCGATTGGTTTATTCTTGAAGATCAAATGAGATTGATCAAAAGAGGGAGTTATTATTGAAGCCAAAAAAATGGAAAATAAGTAAGAGATGCCCACGATGCTAGGAAACCTAGCAAGAATCTCAAACTATCCTAAAATTGGGCTTTATATTTTAGAAATTAATTTAATTTGTTTGAGTTATATTTTCATTAAAATTTTAGGACTTAAGATTTCTTAACATAAGATTAAGGAAATGCCTAGGAGGTGAGGAATTATGCTTATGGCCCCACAAAGGGCAACCTCAGAACATAAATCTAGGGAGCTTGTGAGGGCCAAAAAAAACCTAAATCTAAGACAAAAATGGGTAATTGGTTTCCTCCACAAGAGAGGACAAACCACTGACAAAACTTACAATCCTGGGTGGCCAACTAACTCATCCTATGATTTTAAATACATGTAGGAAAATCTTTATGCTTATGCAAGATAGTTATGCTAATTTTATTTAGAAAGAAACTAAGTCCTTAAACTCACTCTCTAAAGAGACTAGATCATGTGAAGGACATGCTTCAAATATCCTAAATCTAATGCATTTCAAATTCCATTTTATTATCATTTTTGGACAATTATTTTGACTAAGGATAATAGGATTTTTATGACTAATGTAATCAGATTATTGGCCAAAATCAATGAGAAGGTGGGAGGTGAGTTTCCACCACGACCCTCAAAGGTTCTCGGCAAAGATGAAATCCCTCCAATCAAGAGTGAAATAAGATGTATTTGCCAATGATGTTATAAAGAAAAGTACTCATCCAATAAGGGGTTGCTAATTCTTTTATCTTGATTTTATCCTAAGCTTTAGGTGAGGTTATGAGTTGTTTAACTTTAATTTGAATTATTAAGTTGTGTAAAAGATTCATTTTTTTAAAGAGCCTAATCGACATCCAGGCCATACATAAAGCAAAGAAGAAACTAGAAAAAGCATGCCACTTAATGAAAAAGCTAAACAAACCATCAAACAATTTATAAAGCTAATCACAAAAAGAATAAATGGTCGTTTATGGTAGGGCACCACCGCACAAGCCCGAAAATATCAAATGTGGGTAGCCAAGCTCTACCTTTAGGCAACCTAGATTATAAATGAATATTACAATTAAGCAAAGGAATTCATTGTAATGGAGGTGGAGGTAGCCAAGCTCTACCTTTAAGCTTTATTCTTCTTTCTTCTTTCTTTATTTTCTTCTCTCTTTCTTTGTTCTTTAGATCATCCTTTTGATGATTGAATGGTAGATGCTCCAAGGCTTCACATGGTTCATAAGATAGGATCTTATGACCATGTTCATCCTAATCCCCCATAACAAATCATTCCAAAATCCTAAATATATAAATTTTTACATGAAAAGAAAAAGTGTAAATCTAACTAACACCTGCAAACAAAGGTTAGTCCAATCACACCACACAAATCCCAAGCATGTATATTGGACTTATCACCCATGGGTGACTAAGTCCACAATATTTATGCTAGGGTATATGCACCTACAAGCAAGAAGCATTTATATTTTTATTTATGATAGCGCACCTTTAACATAATCCCCAACAAAAAAAGAATAGTTATACTAAGCACTCCTACCATTCATTCTACGTGAATACACCCTAACATCTAGTCTAAAATATTCATCATGAAATAAAACCTAACATCAAGCCATACATCGACCTAACCAAAAGCTAGAACTGGTGACTTAGGCTAATGTGTGTGCTTTGAAGGGAAGAGAAACTCTAGTATCGACCATGCATACGCCAACTGAATCCTCCTTCAAGTAATCTTCATTGGGATCAAAGCTGACTATTTATTCATCAGACCATGCATACCTTAAGATCTCCTTTTTCTCCATAAAATAGTGTGCAACTATCTCATCTAAGGATCAATCTAACTCAACAAGTACAAATAGCTTAGGCTGACTAGTGTGATTGCTATCATCATGCAGAGGCAACCTCACGGAGGGAGTCAATCCCATGCTCTCACTAGAAAGAATGATACTCATTATTACGTAATAGGGGTAACAATCCTAGGATGATCCTCTACCACTACTACAACTGTACTGTCATCTAAAATTTCTCTGATAGTCATCACCATCTCTGTATCCAGTTGAATGAGTGGAGTTGGTGAAGGATCGACCATGATGCTCCGAGGTCACAACTTTTTCTGCACCACTATTGTGGCAGAAGGTCGAGTGGGAGAGCTCGGCCCTGCCACAATGGGTGGTGTAGGAGGAGTAGGATCCCTTGACCGTAACCAAATCACCAACGGGGTACGTTTCACCCCGGATGCGGCCTTCATGGACTTGGATGGAATAGGATCTTTGGAACCACGGTGATGGCGGTGTGGAGACCGGGGGGGTGGAGACACCATCGACTCTCATGTGCGGGGCTGCCCTCTATGATGCACGGTCCCCATGAGGAGGATACTATCGTATGATCCGTGGGCGACCTGGAAAGTCCACCAAAGCGAAGCGGCCGGCCCGAACCTCCATCGCTCTCGCGGTAATGTATGATGTATGGGCCTTACCTTTCGAAGGATTTGCCACGCTTCCTTCGGGGATAATAAATCATAGATCAAACTATGCCGGTTTGAGAGTCATGTACTCTATCATGTTAGAAACTAAGGTCACATGACCTCTACTCCAGGAAACTGTTGGTTATAGATGCACCACTAGAGGAGGCGATGAATGGATCCTCCTGGCATTCTCTATCCTAAGAGGATGAAACTAGTTTTTCGTAAACAGTGGTGAAATGACCATGGGAGACTCATCCATGGCTGATTCAAGCTCTCTAACTATCCGAGTATGGAACCGTTTGACCATACGGTTCTTATTCCTACGTTAGGTGCAAGTAGGATGAGAGGAGTATGAGCTAGACCCATACTCAAATATAGGGGAAGTAAGCCTTGAAACCAAGGGATCCTTACCCTTGGGATGGTAGGGTGTTAGCGCATAGGAAACATGTGCAACTATGGGATGCCCATTGGAAATTGCTACTAAGTCTATACTACCAACAACTTTCCTCTTCTGAGGAGATCTTTGAATCAGGAGGTCTACGATGACTTACGCCCACCTTCTTCCTAGTGAGGGGGGTGACCCTCAAATCCATGGCCAAAGTGGATCAAATGATCCAAATGAGGAACTTGATCCAAATAGATCCATGCCGTGAGGGAAAGTAAAGATGAATTTATGGGAACTACCATTACCGACTAAAGTAAACTAAACTAACACACTTACTAAAGAGATCTGCAATGAGAAATAAACTTGCATCAGTTTTCTATCTCCATAGATTTTTATTTTTATTTTTTTTGAATTTTGAAAATTTGAACCCACATCCAACAACTTGGAAATGTTAAGTGGGGTTCAAATGAATTTGGAAAGATTGATTGAAAGGGGAATTTGAGTATGAATCAAACTTCAACAAATTTGAGTATGTTGAAATATGGATTCAAGATTTTGATAGGATGCTTCCATAGGTTCATTGACATTTGAGTCTGTGGTTTTGGGGACCCTTTCCTTTAAAAAAATTTAGGTATGTTAAAAGTAAGGTCAAATGATTTTGTGTTGTTTGAATGTTTTGGAATTTTACTTTACTTAGCAAATTTAGGTATGCTAAGTGAAGTAAAAGTGATTGGTTCTTTTTGTGAACTTGTTTTGATTTGATTTTTTTTTTTTTTTGTAAAATTTTTGAATTCTTACTTAGCAAATTTAGGTATGCTAAGTAAAGTACCCAAGTGTGTTTTATTTTATTTTGAAAAATAGGATTCTTAGCAAATTTAGGTATGCTAAGAAAATCCTAAGTGTTTCATTTGTTTGGAAAATTTTGATTTTGAAAGGTAGGATCCTTTAGCAAATTTGGTATGCTAAGGGAATCAGTATTTTATTTTGTTTTGATGTGTTTGAAAGTGGAGATTCAACTTTAAAAATTTGGTATGCTAAAGATGAATTCCCTTTTATGAAATGAAAATTCACTTTAGCAAATTTGAGTATATAAGATTCCAAATGGTGTGTTTAAAATTTTGATTTCTTTTGCTTTTTTGAAAATGGAAACTTCTCCTTAGCAAATTTGGTAAGCTATGGGAAGAAGTTCCAAAATGTGTTTGAAAATTTTGATTTTTTTGGAGACTTCACTTAACAAATTTGAGTATGGTGAGGTTCCAAATGCATTTAGAAAACTTTGAAATGTGATTGTTGATTTTGATTTTGGTTTGGAAGCTTAGCAAATTTGATTATGCTAAATGAAATCCCAAATGTATGTTTGAAAATTTTATTGATTTTAAATTTGGAGACTTCACTTAACAAATTTGGGTATGTTAAATGAAGTTCCAAATGTGTTTGAAAAATTTTGAAATGTGGATTTTACTTAACAAATTTGGGCAAGGTAAATGAAGTTCCAAATGTGTTTGAAAATTTTGAAATATGATTGTTGATTTTGATTTTGGATTTGGAAACTTCACTTAGATTTGATTATGCTAAATGAAATTCCAAAGGTATGTTTGAAAATTTTGTTGGGTTTTGAATTTGGAGACTTCACTTAACAAATTTGGGTATGTTAAGTGAGGTTCCAAATATGTTTGAAATTTTTTGGACTTTTTGAATTTGGAAACTTTACTTAACAAATTTTGGTATGTTAAGTGAGGTTCCAAATGGGTTTGAAAATTTTTGGATTTTTTGATTTGGAGACTTCACTTAACAAATATGGGTATGTTAAGTGAGCTTCTAAATGTGCTTTGAAATTTTTTTGAATTTTTGGATTTGGGAACTTTACTTAACAAATTTGGGTATGTTAAATGAAGTTCAAATTTGTTTTGAAAATTTTAATTATGATTGTTGGTTTTAATGTTTTAAAGAGGACCTCCATTCAACAAATTTAAGTATGTAGAATCGAGATCAACTTATTTTTGAAGTATGAAATTTTTGTGTGTGATTGTTTCTTTTTTGAAAGAGAGGAATTCTAACTTAAAACATGTGTGAGATTTCCTAAATGATTTTTATTATTATTTGGGAATGAAATCTTCATTTAGTAAACTTAAGTATATTAAATGAAGGTGTTCATGTGTGCTTTTTTTAAAATTTTAAGTATATTACACATGAACTTTCTAATAAGTGTGAGCACATTGAATAGGGAGATTCATGTATGCTTTTTTTTTTGAAAACTTTATGATTATGATTGTGATTTTGGAAAAGATGATTGTTCATTTTATTTTGAAAATGAAATCTTCATTAAAGTGAATTCAAAGAAGATGTTCATTTGTGCTTTTGGAAAATTTTATTAGTTTTATTTTTGAAAATCTCTACATGTAACAATCATGGGAATTGTTAAATGAAGGTAACAAAATTTTGTGAAAATATTTTATTAAGTGCATTTTTGAAAGAGGTGCTTTTGAAAAAGCAAAGTTCTTTATGGAAGATTTATTATTTTTAGGATGAACCTTTCCTTATCATGAAAATGATGAGGAAGTCTTGAAAAGATGTTTCTTTTTTATTTTAGATATTTTCATTTTACCCATTGGAGAAACCAATGGGGGTTTTAAGACTAACAAGGAATGCGGTCCTAAAACCTAAAGATGTTAATAACTCAACTCAAGAATGAAATGAGCTAAGTGCCAATAAAAGAAGGATAGTCTTGGATTCATACCAAAGTACAAACCACTATCGATACTCAAAGACAATGATCATTTACCAAAGATGGAGAGAGGAACCATCCCCAGCGGAGTCGTCAGAAAAATCTGTGGAGAAAAATTCCCACACACACAAATGAGTCTTCAAAAAATGGTGAAAGGAGAGGAAAAATTATATATGTGAAATTCATCTTGGTAAGATGCCATGGATCTGCCAAATATACTTATTGGGTGATCGGATACGTCATCAGGAGAATAGTGTACTATCTCGAAGGCAGTCACTACCCTTTAATGAACTAATCACCTTAATGGGACTCAGGATGATGGGTTTGCATATGTACCAGAGATTCTTCCCCAACTTTACATGAAAAAGTAAAGCAGGGTTTATTTTAAATTGGGTTCGTTAAGTTTCCACAGCAAGCCTCATAGTTAATTACATCTAAGGATAGATCCTTTAGGAAAACTCTCGATTAAGGTAAATGATCATTGTCTCGAAGATTTCAATAGGAAGGACTATCAATCAATTGGTTTATGTTTGAAGATCAAATGGGATTATCAAAAGGGGAGTTATTCGAAGCCAAAAGGGAAATAAGTAGGAGATGCCCACGATGCTAGGAAACCTAGCGAGCATCTCAAACTATCCTAAAATTGGGCTTTACATTTTAGAAATTGATTTAGTTTGTTTGAGTTATATTTTCATTAGAATTTTAGGACTTAAGATTCCTTAACACAAGATTAAGGAAATGCCTAGGAGGTGAGGAATTATGCTTATGGCCCACAAAGGGAGAAGCAACCTCAGAACCTAAATCTAGGGAGCTTCAGTGAGGGCTAAAAGCACAACCTAAATCTAAGGAGAAAATGGGTAATTAGTTTACCTCCACAAGAGAGGACAAATCACCTGACAACTTGGGCTTACAACACGGGGTGGCCTGGCCAACTCCTCCTACAATTTTTTAAATACATGTAGGCAAGTCATTATGCTTATGCAAGATAGCTAGGCTATTTTTATTTAGGAAGAAGCTAAGTCTTTAAACTCACTCCCTAAAGATACTAGATCATGTAAAGGGCATGCTTCAAATGACTTAAATTGCATTTCAAATTCCATTTTATTATCATTTTTTGGACAATTATTTTGACTCGCTAATAGGATTTTTATGACTAATGCATAAGAAATCATATTATTGGCCAAAATTAGTGAGAAGGTAGGGGTGAGTATCCACCGGCCTCAAAGGTCAATGGGTTCTCGGCAAGATGAAAGCCCTCAATCAAGAGTGAAATAAGATGCATTTGTGCATGATGTTATAAAGAAAAGTACTCATCCTAAGGTGCTAATTCTTTTATCTTGATTTTAATCCTAAGCTTTAGGTGAGGTTATGAGTTATTTAACTTTAATTTGAATTATTAAGTTGAGTAAAAGATTCATTTTTTCTAAAGAGCCTAATCCACATCTAGGCCATATATAAAGCAAGGAAGAAACTAGGAAAAGCATGCCACTTAATGCAAAAGCTAAACAAATCATCAAATAATTTATAAAGCTAATCGCAAAAAGAATAAATGGTTGTTTGTGGTAGAGCACCACCGCACAAGCCCAAAAATATTAAATGTGGGTAGCCGAGCTCTACCCTTATACAACCTGTATTACAAATGAATATTACAATTAAGCGAAGGAATTCATTGTTATCTTCCTTCAAGCTTTATTCTTCTTTCTTCTTTCTTCTTTCTTTCTTCTTTGGATCTTCCTTTGGATGGTTGAATGGTAGATACTCCAAGGCTTCACATGGTGCATAAGATTGGATCTTATGACCATGTTCATCCTAATCCCCCATAATAAATCATTCCAAAATCCTAAATATACAATTTTTTTACATGAAAAGGAAAAGTGTAAATCTAACTAACACACAAAAAGGTTAGTCAAATCACACCACAAATCCCAAGCATGTATATTGGACTTATCACCCACACATGGGTGACTAAGTTCACCGGCCTATGGATTATGCTAGGGGTATAAGCACTGCAAGCAAGCATTTATATTTTTATTTATGATAGCCCTTTAGCACAATGTTGACCTCACTTTTGGAGTGAGCTCTTAACCTCTCTTCTTAGACTTAGGACTCTTCTAGACACTAAGATTTTTTTCATAAGACACATCTAGTGATTAGGTGAACACTAACTTTAAACTAGAGACTTAGAAGTGTTAATCATAAGATTAGGCTTTGCCTTAGGGTTTAAGGAAATTATCTATCTCATAGCCTAAACCCAATCTAGATACACTTTCTCAAATCAAACCAGACTCAATTCTCAAATCAAATCTCAAATTCAAATCTAATTTCAAAATTTGATTCCAAATGATTGAAACCCAAAATCAAATTTAAATCCTAAAATCCTTCTAAGCCATATGAACCACATTCATAAGCTTAGCCAAAACTCCCCAAATCAAATCAAACTCAATTGATCTCTTTATAAATCAATTATTCCTTCATTTATATTCACAAATATAAATAAAACCCAAATTCAAATGACCAAAATTATATCGAAAATCAAATCCAAACTCAATATAAATCCTTTAAGCCAATTCTTCGGAGTTACCAAATTCTATCCAGAACAAGTCAAAACCAATAAATTTTTTCTTGAATCAATCATTCATTCAATTATCTACCCAAATATAAATGAAACCTACAATCATCAAATCAAATCAAAACCAAGTCAAACCCAACTTGACTTGAAAATTTCAAATGAGCCAAAATCCCTTAGACTCCAAATTGTCGTTGAATTTATATTCCAATCTAGGGCTCATATATAAGTTCAACTAAACTCGAATCAAACCAAAACCAAACCAATTGACCCACTTAGGTCCACTTGACCTAAAGGACCCATTTGAGCCAACTTCTAATCCAACCCAAATTGGATTGAACCAAGCTCACCAAAATCTTCCACCATGATTGTTGATCACCCTAAGATGATCAATTGCAATCAATTGGGCCAAACCAAGCCCAATTGGCCATTTGATCCAAATTGACCTAAATTGGCCTAAAGGACCAAATCGGGTCAAATCATGATCTAACCCAAATTGATTGTAACCAATGGCTCAAGTTCATTCCAAATTGATTATTGAACTTGTCCAAAGCCATAATTAAACTCAATTTGATCAATCGAGCCCAATTGGTCAACTTGACCCAACCTAGCCCAAATTGGCTTAAAGGGTCAATTTAGCCTAAATCAAAATTAAATCCAAATTAACTCAAACGAAGACCACATTCATCTTCAATTAGTCAATTGAACATGAATCAACCCATAACCCAAGCTAATTTGGCCAATTTTGGTCAAATGGGTCAATTTGACCCATATGACCCAAATTGGATCAAATCCCTTGAAACCAAGCCAAAACCCATTGGGGGCTGATCAAACGACCCAAACCTATTTGGGATCAGCCAAAACAAACCCAACCCATTTAAACCCCTCATGAATCCTCCCCCACATAGGATTCCACCCAACCTCATTTAATTCCCCCCATCACATGCACTTAACTCATCCCCAACATTTGCATTGAATAAATCTGATCATATGGCAAGAGAGGACTTTGGAGAAAAAATCCAAAGTCCTCAATCAATCTAGCATCCATCCCAACCACCCCAACAAGATGACAATCAATTTGGAGCCAAAAAAATTCAAAAAAAACATTAAATTTTTGACCATTATAAAAGGAGGGGGAGATGAGGCTTTAGATCTCTTCCTCCCACCACCATTCAGCCCCAAAAGCTCCCCAAAGCAAAAGGAACCCATCCCCCACTTCTTTGAGCCATTTTGAGCTCAAAAACACAAGTAATTGTTCTTAGGAGACGTAGACATCGGAAGGTGTTCCAAAGGAGGCAAGGGCTAAAGATCACTCCAAAGCTTCCTCACATACCTAGGAGTTCACTCATCTTCACCATGAAAATCATCCTCGGCGAGGTAAATTTCATCTAACCATAGATGGCCTTAGGATTTCACATATTTTGTATTAATTTTCTCATGATTTTAGAATTTCCTTAGATAATCCAGTATTTTTACTTTAAATCATCCCAATTAGGAAATAGAATTTTTTTTTTGTGCAAATTGGCATGAAAATGGGTCTATTTGGACAAGTTTTGGCTTAGAAACTCTCATTTTTCCAAAATACCCCGAAAATACTATTCACGGCGGTGCCAACCGTCGATCCGCGATTCGGATCGGATTCGGATCATCGATCAGCGCCGGATCGTGACATGATCTAGACCATCGTCGCGTTCACCACGATTGGATGGCTCAAATCGATCCAAGCGGATCACACGAAATGATCGGACCATCGGTTCATGAGCGTCGCTGATCGCCTCGGATTGCTGATCGATGGACCATTTGATCTGATCGGACGGTCCAAAAAAGCGTGTCTCTTCCCTCCCAAACTACGCATATTTCCTTTTTTTAAAAAAAATAATAATAATTTAAATCACCTGAAACTTCATAAATTCATAGAAAATAAAATACTTAACCAAAAAGTGCAAACAAGGGTTCGTTTGATTTGTCTTTCCAAGAGAATCCAACAAATCAAATTGCATAGAGTATTATGAGCTTAATTTGAGTTTTTTAAAAATTATTTTATTAATTAAACCAAAAATATAAGTCAGATTAAGTTGAAATTTTTAAGGATTGAATACAAACTTAAAACACACCTACCATCAAAATTTAAAGTAAAAAGGACTTCTTGATTGAGAGAAATTAAATTTTGAAGTTTAGATTATCCATTTTAATAAAATAAATTAAATAAAAATTCACAAATTTACAAAAATCTTCAAAATGGCTTAAATTACTTCAATTGACATCTAGGACTCTTAAGAAAATAATGTGATCTTTTGAATCTTAATGAATCCAAATAAACACTTTAAAAGTTTAATCAATTAAGGAGTTAATTAAAATATAATCTAAAAATAATTTAAATATTAAATCAAAATCAGAAATGAAATAGCACTTAAGCAAACATTAATCAAACCTCAAATCAAAAAAAATATCATCTCTAAAGGAGATTAAATTAAATATGATTAAACCTATTTAGGTTAATAAAACTCAATTAAAAGATTAAATCTTAAATCAAACCCAAAATCCAACAAATTTAGAAACTTTAATCATTTGATACTAATCAATTAAACCAAATAAAATTAAAGTAAACTTAATTAACATATGATTAAATCACATCCATTTGGAATAAGATAATTAATTAACTAATAAATATTTCAACCAAATAACTAAATCAAACATGTTAATGAAATCAAACAAACATAACAAATGAATCAAATCAAATAAAACTCTAATCATAAATAATCAAACTTAATTGAAATAAAATAAATAATTTCACTTAATAAATGATGGTAATAAATAATCCTTTCATCAAATCAAACTTAAAGAAAATACTTAACTAAACCAAATCACTCACATGTGAGAAATTAAGTCATTAATCTCTAATTAAATAAACCCTTAATTAATCTAATGATTTAAAATTTTAATTACCCTTAATCAAACTTAATTAGTCAAACATCTAATTAATGCAAACTTAATAAATTAATCCATCACCTTAATTAATCAAATTAATTTAAATAAGTTACATTAAAGCTAACTCTAAAATTAAGCTTAAATCAAACCCCTAATTAAATTTAATAATCACACTCATCAAGTAAACTAATTAAGTTAATCAAATTAATCATATTAAACCTAAGCATAATCAAACATAATTAAGATGCAATTAAACACAAATCAAAACTTAAATTAAACCTAAATCATTAAGTCATTAATCTCTAATTAAACAAACCTTTAATTAATCTAATAATTTTAATTGACCCTTAATCAAACATCTAATTAATGCAAACTTAATAAATTAATCCATCATCTTAATAAACTAAATTAATTTTATAAATCACATTAAAATTAATCCAAATAAAAAAACTTAATTAATCTACCAATTAATTTAATCACACCTATTAAACAAATTAAAATTAATTAAATTAATCATATTAAACTTAAGCTTAATTAAACATAAAATGCAATTAAATGCTAATCAAATTAATTTAAACTTAAATCATTAACTCACTAATTGCATCATTAACCTAAATAAATATGAAATCAAAAAAAAAAAATTAAACAAATCTTTACTTAATTTAGTAATATGATCACACCTCTTAAACAAACTAATTAAGTTAATCAAATTAATCACATTAAACTTAAGTTTAATCAATCAAAATGTAATTAAATACTAATCAAAACCTAAATTAAACCTAAATCATTAAGTCATTAATTACATCATTAGTCTAAACAAATATGAAACCAAATTGAAAATTAAACAAACCTTTATAATTAACATAAATACACTTCTAATTAAACTAATCACATAATCACATTGAACCTAAGCAAACCCATAGACCAATAAAGCTAATCAAATCAAATTAAATCAAATTAAACTAAATTAAGAAAGACTCTCATCAATTTAATATAATCAAATCAAATCTCATTCAACCTACTTAAATAAGATAAACTAATCAATCAACCAATGTATGAAATCAAAATACAAACCAAACTTTGATGAACATGACAAATGGATGTGATTAAAAATAAAATCCAATTACAAAGAATCAAACCCAAAAATCAAAATAAAATCTCAATTAATCTAATCGATCAAACTACAAATAAATGAACCACAATCAATTAAATAAACATAAAGTTAAATCATAAACCATGATCAAAGAAAAGAGTTAAATATTAATTCAAAGGATATTGAATTATCAAGATTTAATTAAATCAAAACATCTAATCTAAAATTAATCAACCAAAAAACACATGAACTTAAATAAACTTAAACTTCATAGATATTAAGGATATTGAATTATCAAGATGCAATTAAACTAAAATCCAAAATCAATCAATTAAATACTTAAATAAACTCAAATTCTAAATTCTAAATCAAATCAAATTGAATAAATTACATAAATTCAAATGGGCTAATTAAGATACTTAAGGACCTTAGTTAGATTATTTAGGAATTAGGATGTAAAATAGGGTGAGTTCTATCTACAGATGGAATTCATCTACTCTTCATTCTTGAGAACCTAAACATCATTTCAACCAAAAATAAAAAATGAAATAAATCATTAAATCATTTAAATTGAAATCACCAAAGGTAAAATTTAAATTCAAACTCTAAATTGAAACTTAAACTAAAGAATCTATTAAGTCTTACACAAAAGCCTTAAGCACACATTAGAATGTCACCACTTCTAGTGCTGTTACATGATTGTATGATGTTGTATTTTTTTGTGATATAATATTTAGACTAGATGTTGGTGTATATTTTCATAATTGGATGTTAGACCATTATTAGCTAATCATATTTTTTTTTAAAAGTAATCAAATAAAAATATATAAATGCTTTTGCTGTTGCTTAGCCCCTAAGCTAAATGTTAAATCACCCATGTGGGTGTTAAGTCCAAATTATTCATTTAACTTGGGTTGAATGGTGTGTTTAGCTAACATTTAGTGTGTAAGATTTAATTTTTATATTTTGATGTAATTTTGCATTAGAATTAGGATTAGTGCCATGGGATTAGGATGAGCAATTAGAATTAGTCTGGGTGCATGCCTTTGGAGCAAATCAAATCAAAAGAAAGAGAATGAAGAAATGAAGAAAGAAGACCCCATAGCATATGTATATTTTTTTGTAATCAGTTGTATAGGGTAGAGCTTGGCTACCCATCTTTTTTTTTTCTTTTTGTAGGAACCCATGAATGGCCTTTTATTCTTTTATGGTAGTCTATAAAATTTGATGTTGTGTTTAGATTGCATTAGAGTACATGCTTTTCATAGTTTCTTTATGATTGATGCTTGAATGTGTGGCCTGATGGGCTCTTAGATAAAATTAATTTTCTACCCAATAACTCATAATAAAATTTAAAACAACTCATACCTCACATAAAAGCCTAAGAATTAAATCAAGATAATAAAATTTTAGTAACCCTTAGTGGATGAAGGAATGTATAATATCATGCATGTCATATTCTTCCACTTTTAAGAGGGGCTTCCATCCTGCAGAGAACCAAGGCTTAACCTATGAGAGCCTTTTGGTGGAAGACACCCTTTCTATGATTTGGCCCATAATCAAATTCTCATGCATTTAGGCATACAAATCATTTTGAGTCAAATAAAGTCCAAAAGAATCAAATAAATTTGATAAAATTTGCATTAGATTAAGTCATGGATTCATATCACTCATGCTCTAGTCTCTTAGGGAGTGAGTCTAAGGACTTAGTTTCTTTCTAAATGAACTAGCCATTTTTGCAAAGCATAAGACTTACATGGATTTAAAGTAGGAGGAGTTATGGCTTCCACCAAGTGGTATTTAATGAGTGATTTATTCTCTCAGGAGGTAAATATACATTCTTCTCTTAGATTTTGCTTATTTTGTTCCAAGGCTCCTTAATTTAAGAATTGGTAGTTGTTTCTCTTCAAGCATAAATCCTCACCTCTTAGGCATTTTCTCATCTTATGTTGTGGAATTATAAGTCCTAAAATAAAATGACAATCAAATAATTAACTCTTCAATTTCAAAAATATAAAGCCCAACTAAGATAGATTGGAATGCTCACTAAGCTTCCTAGTTTGAGCATTTCCTACTTTCTCCTTAGATTAAAAAAATAAGTCTTCTCCTTGATCTATCCCATTTGATTTTAATCAATCTTTGATAGTTAACCTTGAAATCTTTGGAGACCCTAATTGTCTACTTTAAGGTGTATAATTTTCATTCTTATGATGTAATTAACTATGCTTGCCTAGGGAACTAACAAACCCGCTTAAAATAAACCATACTTTACTTTTCATGTAAAGTAAAAATCTTGTATATTCAAGAATCATTTTAGAGTCCTTATTAGTGATTAGTTCCATTATAGGGTGATTATCTTTGAGATAGTACATCATTCTTAATTGTCAATCACTTCAAAGAACCACCTAAGATCTAAATGTCCCACACCCCAAAAATAAAATTAACAGATTTTTTTGGTGATTCTGGGATAGTCTCTCTCCATCTCTTAGTGATAACATTATCTCCAAGCATTGATAGTGGACTTATATTTTATATAAATACTTATTCTTTCCATTGGCACTTAGCTTATTTCACCCTAAAAGCTGCCAACATCCTTAGTTTTAGGATCTCACTCATGTAGGTTTTAAAATCTATTCCCCTTGAAAATTAAAACCAATCAAATAAAGGAGATGACCAAAATTAAGAACCTCTTCACCATCCTGATTGTGAGGCAAGGTTCATCCCATGAATAATAATAAATTAAAACCCTTCTACAAAATAACATGTCTTTCCAAAAGCACTTTTTCAAAATCCACATAATAAAGATCTTTACACTTTGTAAGAAATTTTCAAAAGGCACAAAACACAATAACCACACCTCGCTTAACAATTAGATTACAAGGAGTTCCTTTAAAAATAAAAAATAACAATTTTTAATGTATTTTTAAAACACATTTTCTTTGAAATAGCTATCCATCCCACACACATCAAATTTGTTGATGGAGATTCTATTTCAAATTAAATTATAATATAAAATTAGCAACTTAGCATACTCACATTTGCTAGAGTTGAAGTTCCCCTCTTTTGAAAAGCAATAAATCATACACACACAAAGAGAAGTCAAGACATATTTGAACCTTTGACATACCCAAATTTGTCAAATGGGAGTTCCTTCCTTGAGAATAGAAAATTAAATTATATTTGCATTTTCTGATAAAACTCCTTCAAAGTGACAAAACACTTTAGCTCATTTCATGTCCAAGTATGAGAATGAGAACTATTTTGAAAATCATGGACAAGTTGAACTCCATTTAACATACCCAAGTTTGTTAAATAAGTTCATTTTCTTTCAAAATCATAAACACATTTTCTTTACAATATACCAAATTTGTTAAGTGAGATTTATTTTCAAAAAAAAATCATAACACATTTGAATTTCATTAACATACCAAATTTGTTAGGAGAGTTTCATTTTCAAAAATCATAAACACATGATTTTCTTTAACACAAAAGAGTTTTATTTTCAAAATCAAATCACATTTGACCATAACATACCAAATTTATTAAGTGAGAGTTTCATTTCAAAAATCATAAACACATTTGACTTTCACTTAACATACCAAATTTGTTGAGAGTTTTATTTTCAAAATCACAATCACATTTGACTTTCACTTAACATACCAAATTTGTTATGAGAGTTTCATCTTTCAAAAATCATAAACACATTTAACTTTCTTAACATACCAAATTTGTTAAGAGAGTTTCATTTTCAAAATCATAAACACATTTAACTTTCACTTAACATACAAATTTGTTAAGTGAGAGTTTTTTTTCAAAATCATAAACACATTTAACTTTCACTTAACATACAAATTTGTTAAGTGAGAGTTTCATTTTCAAAATCATAAACACATTTAACTTTCACTTAACATACCAAATTTGTTAAAGTGAGAGTTTCATTTTCAAAATCATAAACACATTGACTTTCACTTAACATACCAAATTTGTTAAGTGAGAGTTTCATTTTCAAAATCATAAACACATTGACTTTCACTTAACATACCAAATTTGTTAAGTGAGAGTTTCATTTTCAAAATCATAAACATATTGACTTTCACTTAACATACCAAATTTGTTAAGTGAGAGTTTCATTCTCAAAAACCATAAACACATTAACTTTCACTTAACATACTAAATTTGTTAAGTGAGAGTTTCATTTTCAAAAATCATAAACACATTTGACTTTCACTTAACATACCAAATTTGTTAAGTGAGAGTTTCATTTTCAAAATCAAACACATTTGACTTTCACTTAACATACCAAATTTGTTAAGTGAGAGTTTCATTTTCAAAAATCATAAACACATTTGACTTTCACTTAACATACCAAATATGTTAAGTGAGAGTTTCATTTTCAAAATCACAATCACATTTGACTTTCACTTAGCATACCAAATTTGTAAGTGAGAGTTTCATTTTCAAAATCATAAGCACATTTGACTTTCACTTAACATACCAAATTTGTTAAGTGAAAGTTTCATTTTCAAAATCATAAACACATTTGACTTTCACTTAACATACCAAATTTGTTAAGTGAGGGTCTCTTTTCAACATACATTTGATCCCTATTTTAACATACCAAATTTGTTAAATAAGGATCTGATTTTTGTCACACTTGAGCTCACTTAACATACCAAATTTGTTGAAGTGAGAGTCTCATTCTCAAAAAAAAAAAAACAAATATATCTTAAACACATTTGGGGCTTTCACTTAACGTACCAAATTTGTTAAGTGGGACTCCCATCTTCAAAGAAAAGCAAATCCATCTCACAATCAATTCGACTTTCACTTAACATACCAAATTTGTTAAATGAAAGTCTCATCATCAAACACAAATCAAACACATGTGGCATCTACTTAACATACCAAATTTGTTAAGTAAGAAGCCCCATTTTCAAATCAAAATATCACACAATCAAATCTTCACAAGCAAAAATATTTCAAACACAATAATCACCTCTTCTTAGCATACCCAAATTTGCTAAAGGTCTTTCAAACTATCAATATTTTCAAACAAGATGCACAAAACATAAATATCTCCAAGAAAATATCTCCTCAAATTTTAGAAACCCACCCAACCTACCTAAATCAGTTGAGTATGGGTTCTAAATCAAAATCAAATGGTAAAGACTCTCCTTAATATCCAAAATCTCTAAAATTTTGATGAACCCCACTTAACATCCTTAAGATTATTTAGTGTGGGTTCAAATTCAAAATCAAATCTTGAAATCAATAATTGAAGGTGAATATCAAGGCAAGTGTCTGACTCAGCTATATTTCAACAATGCAGATTTCAGTGCAATCAATTCTTCCAATCCTCAGTCAGCATCTATGGCTCCCAACAAGCTTGTGTTTTCCTTCCCCATTGGCCTAAACTTAGCCCTGGATCAGGCTAGTCTCTCTACCACTAGCTCCACCGAGGTCATCTACTTTGGCCATGGTTTTGAGGGGGTGAGGATTTCACAGGGGACCCTCACCATTAGCAAGGAGGAGGTGGCGATCCACTTATCCGATTTGATATGCCATCTGATTCTGAGTTTCCTCCACTAAAGAGGAAGGCCACTATTGTTCTGCCCAGCAATTTCTAGTTGTTCTAGCCTGTCACCACTCTCGCTACAGCCTAGCAAGGGCTACTATCCCCTCCTTGGACTCCCAAAGGGGAAGACTGTCTTGCTTAAGATAGTCTCCTCCACATTCAAGGTAGCTCTCACTGCCATCTACATGCACAGACCGCAATAAGAACCGCAAGATCAAGTGGCATCACAAGAGGGTGGAGAGAGAGATGGACACCGCTTCCCATGTGGCTGAGGAGGGATCTCCCTATGAGACCTCTCCACATTTGAGTGGTAGTAGGTTTCACCCCCTCTCAGCCTCAGATGGAGAGGAGGACTATAGGAGGATTGCTGCACTACCTCCACCACCAGCATATTTCAGCACACCATCTAGGGAGCATAGGAAGCCCTCATCGCTCGATAGTTTGCCAGTTGGTGCCTATGACGCCGAGTTTGGTATTTTGATGAGGATAGTTATCCCTAGAGAGTCGTCGATCCAAAGGGAGAGAGCGGAGGCTCGTGCCCATGAGTAGGAGGGAAGATAGAGGTTTGTCGCAGCCTCCGATGGATTTTCTGATCATCGCCCTACCAGGGCCGATCGTTCAAACAACATCATCCTTACTGGTGCTACTCATCATAGGAGGAGTAGGCCTATATTCGAGGGACAGTCGGTGCTACCTCAGCACCGCTCCACTCACCGCCCACCATCACCTATCCAGCTCATGACATCCCCATTCCAACCAAGATCCAGAAGCCCCCATCCAGGGAAAGACCGACACCATTGGTGATCTGGCTACGGCCCAAGGATCCCACTCCATCTACTCCACTGTGAGGTGAGGAGCTTCCTATTCGACCTCCCGCCTCAACTATGAGAAGAAGGAATGGCACCCAAGGCATCGTGGTGAAGTCACCACGACACACCACCATATAGCTGCTCCACAGAATAGAGAAGGGTAGAAGATATAGATGTAGTATCCATGGCGATCCTCCCACAAGGCAAGATCCATATGTTCAAGTGAGCACCTCCTAGATAATAATAGTGAGCAATATGCCCGATGTATTTCTGTCAGTGAGCATAGCCCCACCACCGGTGAGTGTTTGTCCTATGACTAGATCCTTCGATGAGATCATCAGACTTTCTTGAGAAGAGGAAACTCTATGGGGATGATTGCTCTAATGAAGAGGATGTTAGGGTCAATTTTGATCCGGATGGGGATGATCTCTTGGAAGACTCAGCAGAAGTCCATATGGTCGACACTAGGGGTTCCCTCCTTAGGGATCAACATAGCCAAGAGGGTGTTGTAGTTGAGGAAGAAGACACAACTCATTCAACCCAACACCTTCATCAGAAATTGAGAGAGATGAGCATATCAGGAAGATGGAGAAAAGAGTTGAAGACTTGTAGTCCCCTAGCACTTCAAGGCCAAGCTCCATCAAGCCCTACTCTTAGACCACCCGGTTGTTGCATGTTCTGATCACCCAAGAGTACATCTCCGGACCAGATAGTGGCAACATGCATAGAAGGTGGTGGACAACACCTCCATGCAAGAAAAAGATAAGCAGTTAGTGGAGCGAAGTGAGGATGCATTGGCACAAGCCCGAGGTGGCTCATCTATTCCAAAGGGTAGACCCTACCCGAAGGAATTTGATGGTGTCCAATATCCTAAGGGTTTTGTGCCTCCTTCCTTCAAAATTTTTGATGGTGGGAACCCCGAGACATACATTTCAATGTTGCAATGCTGGTGGCAGCGATGCACTTATATTCTATCTCTTCATCAATAGTTTGACAGCCATCACATTTGATTGGTACGCAAAACTACCCAATGGTTCAGTGAAGACTTTTACTGAGTTGGAGCACCTCTTCATCAAGAGGTTTGTTGGAGCCCAAAGGGTAATCGGGTGACCTCAGTCACCAAAATCTCAATGAGTCCCTTATTGATTATATTCTCGTGATGAGTATGAAATGAACCATAGTTGTCAACAAAGCATGCTATATAAATTCTTCTCAAGAATATTCATGGCCCGATTGCTTTCATGCTCAAGGGATTTACAATCAAAACCTTTGAGAAGTTAATCAACAAGGCGGCGACTAGCCTACAAGGGGAAGCCAAGCAGCTTACCTTTTCAAGACCAATTCAAGCCCAAGCCACGTAAAGCATTCAAAAGAAGCCAGGGTAGTAGCAGCAAAGGGAAGCAAAAGAAAGCTCATATGAGAGACCTGCATGAAGCCTCCATTTCCACCCTCTACCACCACCCTGGCCAAGATACCACCACCATAATGCCACTGACCACGCCGCCTCCATAATATACTCACGGTACTCATCCACCGCTAGTATATCCACCTACTCTTGTCGATAAATTGAATAAGTCATATTCATTCAAGAGGGAGGTAGTTAGGAAGATCTTTAAGAATCTCTTAAAGAAACCTGACTTTCAGTTACCTGAGCCCAAGAAGCCAGAAGATGTGGGCAAGAGTGATGATCCTAACTATTGCCCCACTACCGCATGGTTAGTCATGTCTCTTGAGGATTGTGTTACCTTTAAGGACCGGCTTGAGTGCCTACAAGTCGAGCTATTGTTATCCCAAGGAATACTTGTTAGAACAACCCTTTCTATCGAGTAATTCTTGGGGATACTTGATCCTCTTAAGATAAAAGAAGGTTGGGATATTATCTTATCCCAACCTCAAAAAAAGTGGTCTCTAAGATCAAGAAGCTTTCTGTGTGCTTGAAGCAACTCAAACCTCCAACACCAAGGAAGGTTTGCAAGTTAAAGATAACTTGAAGAAGGTGTCATCCAAAGAAGGAGCCTTACTTTTGCGGATAGCATAGTAGCAACCACCATCGCCCAAAGACTCCATCCCCATAGAACTACTTCTTCCTCCACTAGCTCCTCTCCAATAGAGCATAGACATAAGGGCACTATACCCCTTTCCCCACTTACTTTATTAGATTTCTATCATGTACCTCCATCTAAGAAGAAATCAATGAAGAAAGCTTTCACTTACATCTTGTCCACTTCTGATACTCTAGATTTTATTCCTCTCAAAACTCTCCAAGTCTACAAAATAATAATGATGACTCTAGTTTGATCATTCCTCTTTTGATTTAGAAATGATTTTCCATTCAATCATTCTGGGTTCACCCATTGAGATTGATTTGAGTCATCGACTGATGATCCCATAGAGAAGTTGTAGGTACAATGAGAAGGTAGAACTTCCTAAATTCATCATTCCAAGAGGTCAAGTTAACCTTCAGTGGCAAAAGTTCTACCTCCTAGGGTGGCACCTCGTGATAAGGGTAAGCAAATCATTGGTTCTAAAGAGCAGATACTCTCCACAAGATGCTCCACCCATGGATATGCTTATGGAGGATCAAGCCAAGGTTGACTACAATGTCCTAGCACATCTTAGAAACTATCAAGCATATATGACGCCTTATCTTATCCAAAGAGATGAGGGAATCTCTAATCAAGGCCCTTCTTGATCGAGATATGCTTAACCGCTATAAGAGGAGGCTAGCTCGTGAGGACACTCTAGAGTTACATTCTGATGAAGACTTTTTGGGACCAAGCACAACCCTTTTATACATTATAGTGGAAAGATACAAGATATCTAGTTCTTGTTGACCAGGGTGCAGTGAATATTATGAGTCTAAAACCCTCTTACTTAAGGATTGACATCTCCAAACTTTCAAAAGAGAGGATGATATTGAGAGGATTCAATGAACCAGAAAAGAGAGCTTTAGGCTCTATAGTATTGCCATTAGAAGTAGATGATTGAAAGACTACCAAGTTTCATATTATAGACTAGACATCTTTCAATGCTTTGGGAGAGACCGTGGATACATAGAAAATGTGGTTCCATCCTCTACATCAGCATGAAGTTCATGAGGGGTGGGATTGAATACTCGTCAAAGGAGATCTTAAGCCATTCACAGTTCATGAGGTCAAGATGCAACCTACTATCTCCCTCAAAATCAACAAGTCTATTCTGAACTTGGTGAAAGTTCAAAAAAAGAAAAAAAAAAAGAAAAAAAAAAAAGAAAAAAAAAGAAAAGAAAAAAGGAAATGAGAAAGAAAATAAAAGGGAGAGAAATAGACTTGGAGGAGAAAGTAGAGCCTAACACATTAGATTCCACCCAGTTTGTTACTCCATTCAACATATGGGTAGATGACCTCTCCACCGTGAAGATAGATCCAGACATGCCTAGAGATGGAAGACCTCCTTATTGGCCATCCAATAGAGTTATGTCCCTGCTACTAGGGACTACACTATATAGACTTAGAATCTAGTTTAGATGATGAGTCATATATGATTAGTACACTAGCTAGCACTTCCAAACAGATCCCCATGCAAGTGACAACTTGAGCAAACGATGAAGATCCCTAAGCAAAGCATAAGTGTATCCGAAGTCTATATGTGAAATAAAGGAAGGAACTTTAGCTCTAACCCCACTTTCCTCACAAAAGTTGAGGGTTTGGTAGTTAAGGAAGCCCCTAAGTCTTCCACAAAATGTAAAGGTGTAAGTTCTTTCTTGGAGCATCATCCTCAAGTCAAGAAGTGATGTAGAACTTGAGGATGATTCATATAAAGATTTAATAGAATTACCTTTTGATTGGTATTCACCTTGTGTTCTTAATTTAGCAAAGAAAGGATTAATTCCACATGCTTGGTCTAAACACAGGTCGGATTACTTTGAAAGGTTATGGGACAACAAATGCATACATTCACAATCAAGATCGGACTAGGATTCGGTACAGTGGGTCCAGTTGATGATGATGATTACTGCTTAGTCATCACCAATCATTTGGAATCTGATAGGTTCTTTTTAAATCATGCTAACTCATATGAGGAGGTGTGCTTAGAAACTTCAAATGATCCAAATGACTTTGAAGTCAAGGATGCACCGCTAGAGAATGAAGAGGAGATCAGATCAACTATCGATGAGCTCAAAGAAATCAACTTAGGAAATGAAGAAGATCCATGCCCAACATATATCGGTTCTCTATTGAATGAAAAGAAACCAATGATTTAGTGAAGCTATTGAGTTTAAGGATTGCTTTGCATGGAGTTATGAAGAGATGGTCTATCTCTTGACATAGTAATCCATAAACTAGCAATAGAACCTAATGCTAACCCTATCAAACACCTTAGATGCGCGATTAGACATTGAACAAAGTCACTTCAAATCAAGAAATTGATCGATGTCGGCTTTATTAGGGAAGAAAAATATCCTACCGGGCTGTCATCGTTAAGAAAAAAGAATGGCCAAATACATGCATTGATTTTGGGATCTAAATAAGGCATGTCCTAAGGATGAATTCTTCATACTAATTAATTAATGGACATTGCCTCATCTCATGCAAGTATTCTCCTTTATGGATGGGTCATCGCTACAACCAAATTAAGATGGCCCTGAGGATGAAAGAAACACGCCTTTAACCCCGATCAATATATTATAAGGTCATGCCTTTCGCCAAAAATGCCTACATGCCATGACTCAATCTTTGATGAACTCATTCATCATCAAGTTGAATGCTACATCGATGATCTATTGTCAAAGAAAGAAAGGAAGACCATCTCTTTGACTTGAGAGTAGTTTTGAATGGTTAAGATAATACAACCTCAAAATGAACCCTCAAGTGTATAAGAAGATCGTTGATATTAGAAATGCCACCCCTAAAAGCCTAACACAACTCATATTCATTCAAGTGGTTGGCATATCTAAGATGCTTCATTTCCAACTTATCAAGAAGATGCCAACCATTCTGTCAAAAGATGCCAAGTTCAAATGGGATGACAAGTGCAAGATGTTTTTCACATCAATCAATATATGACACCGCCAATCCCCTATCTGCAAGCTCATATTATATATTGATGACTCCCTTGGTGCTTTGTTGGCTCAAACCAATGATGAAGGAAAGGAGAACTCTCTATTATCTCGCCATCTAATCCTGAGGTAAACTATCCACCTATTTAAAAAAGCTTAGCTTTAATATTTGCATCCCAAAAGCTACACTACATGCTTTCTCATAAGGTGAACTCTCTAGAGTCAATCCACTATAATATCTCATGACACAACACCTTATCTAGATGGGTTGGCATGTTGGTCCATGATTTTTTTGATATAATATCAATCCTCCATGGTAAAAGGACAAGCACTTTGATTTCTTAAAGACATCCACTCCACGATTCTCCCGCTTAACGATGATCTCCCTGATGAACAAATCATGAACTTAAGGGATACTAGTGCTCACTGCTGAGAGATGTACTTTGATGGTGCAGCTTCCTCTCAAAGAGGAAAAGAACCATAACTTACTATCCTGGAAGGGAAGAATAGTTCTCCTAACTCTACATGATGATGATATTCTCATATCATGTCCAATCCATGCACCAACAACAATGAAGTTGAATATGAGGCTCATTGTCCGGAGTTAGTCATACTACATGCCCGAGTATCAACATCTTTGGAGATTCTCGCTAGTCATCAACCAAATAGCTGGGTCCTACAAAGTTCTAAAGCCTAAGCTCCATCATTACAAGTACACTATGGAGTTGTTGGCCCAAATCCTGAGGTTACCATCTACAAGATTTTCAAGGAGAACAATAGTGATGCAGCCAAGCTTGCCAAAGAGTTGGCATGTCTAAGATGAGTCCATTCCAATAAGGGTCCAAAATAGATAAGTCTCATCCCTTATTGATGAACTCATCAAGAGATTCTCTTGAAGGGGAGGTTGCCATTACCGTAAGGATGAGGATTGGAGGCAACCATTCATGATTATTTAAATGTAGAAAACTACCTCAAGAGAAATCACGGCACTAGTGAAGCAGAGCTCTTTCCTATACTCTTGTAGGTGGCACTTTGTACTGGAAGTCCTTTAATCATATGTGGTTACGTTGTCTGGATAAACATGAAGCCCGTAGGATTGTGACTGAGGTTCACTTAGGGTTATGTGGGGCACATCAATCTGGTTCAAAGATGAAAGCCAAGATAGAGAGACTAGGATACTACTGGCCTTCGATGATCACAGAATGCATGGACGTAGCTAAGAGATGCCATCAATGTTAGGTACATGGTGTGGGGTCCTACATCAACCTCCCAACATTCTACATCCTACATTAGCCTCATGGCCATTTGAATGTTGGGGTACTGACATTGTGGGTCCGATTGATCCTCCTTCTTCCAAAGGTCATCGATTCATTCTAGCTGCTACTAATTACTTTTTCAAGTGGGCTGAGGCAATCCTACTTAGAGAGGTTACAACTATGTTTTTTAGAACCATATCGTATATAGGTTCTGGGTATGAATTATATTCATAATGAACAAGATTCAAGATTGGAGATATTCTACCATCTACTACCTAAGGGCAAATGGGTTAGCAGAAGCCTTCAACAAAACCCTCATTCAAATACTAAAGAAGACACTAGATGATAATAAACAATGATGGCATGAACAGTTGGTTGAAGCTTTATGGGCTTACCGCATTCACATATAGAACTCCAACTTATCCCATTCTAGTGTATGGGTCCAAGCCATTCTCCATTAGAAGTCCAACTCCCATACTAAGGATAGTAGCAAAATCACAATGGAACAAATGCCAAGTTACTTGGAAGAAAGGTTTGAGACCAATGCAACCTCGAGTTATACAAGCCAAGATGATTCAAGCTCATAATAAGTTGTCCTCTAGAGCTTTTCAAGTAGGAGAGCTTATTTTAGTTCTAAGGAGGCCAATTGTTGCTCCAAAAGATAGAGGCAAGTTTGAACCCACTTGGGAAGGCCCTTATGCCATAGAGAGAAGGCCTACCAAGGAGGGTCTTACCAACTCATAAATTAAAAGGAGATGCTTCCAATCAATGGCTCTACTTAAAGAAATACTATCCATAAATCTTGTTTGAAAATAATTATCAATAAAATTTATTTTCATCTCAAATTTCATTTCTTCGTGTTAGAAATATCTTTTGCTGAATCCACTTAGGTTCAATTTATTGCCTAAAGCAACCAATCACCCCAGTGGCCATTTGTTGGAGGATGTGAGTCCTCGCGCTTTCTTCTTAATTTGACCATTGCACACCTATGAGCACCTTATCATTTTGGTAGTCTTCACCCGCTGAACTACCTTGTTGGCTTTGTTTAAGAAGATGTGAGTCCCAATGCTTTCTTGAACTAGCCACCATACTCGACTAGGTCGAAGTTTCCTTTTAGGTGTAAGAGTCCCCTAGTGGCATCTTATTCCTTCATATCAAGCACAAACACACATATCTTTCTTTCAGGCTATTTTGATGTGAGAGCAAGCCCTTTATGGCACTCAATCCTTAACTGCTCTAGGTCAGGTTCAATTTGTTTCCCAAAGCAACTGATCACCCCAGTGGTCATTTATTGGAGGATGTGAGTCCCCATGCTTTCTTCCTAATTTGACCATTACAAATTGATGAGCACCTTGTTAGTTCCATAGTCTTCATTGCCTAGCTAAGCTACCTCATGGTTGATCCTATTTAAGCACTTTCTTATTGAGCTAATCATCATGATCTAACTAGGTCAAATATATTTGAGGTTTAGGGTAAGTCCCCCAGAGGCTCCTTTCCTCTTGACTATGTTTGAGTTGATATAAGTCCCCAGTGGCATTCAATCAGTAGTCGCCCTAAGTCGAATGACACTTGTCGAGCTAAAGACAGACTATCCTAGCAGTCAATCCCAATTTAGAGAGATGTAAGCCTACATGCCTTCTTTCTAGACTGATTGTTGCAAACTGATGGGCACCATAGGTTGGTTGATATTCGCTATGTTGACAATGACTCACCCGGTGGGTACACCACTCTTGGCAGATGTAAGTCCCCGTGCTTTCTCCATGAGTTGACCATCGAATACCTATGTGATATATGACTAGCCATGTCATTTTCTCTGGGTGTTGGATCAAAGCCCCTTTACGGCCCCTTCCCCTATGGGCATTCTATTTGGATCACATCCTTTGACACCCCATTTAGACACTACCTGAGTTACTTTTGGATTGGACAGCCCCCCTTTCCTGGTAGTCACCCCTGTGGTTGGAGAATTTGTTCAACGGTTGCATAGATTCTCCCTTGGTTCTAAATTTGAGATAGGTTTATGATGATATAAGCTCCTTCTCTTCTCAATTTGATCCCTTGCAAACTAACAGGGTCCACTATAAAACAAACTAAAATAAATAAACAAACAAAATATTTGCTTGTGGATTAGGAATTCAAGCCACCAAATGGCCCCTTTTCCCAAGCATACATCCTATCTTTAGGGAAATGTCAGCAAAACTCCCTATAGGAATTCCCTGACTACCTGAGTTGAGATAAATCCCTGGGTCGGTACTCACTCATAGTCACCCTTTGGGTTCAACTTGTTGTGCCACATCGAGTTACCACGGTATGTTTGCTTTGAAAGATATAAGTCTATTACGCATTCTTTCCAATCGATCGTTGCAGCGAGCACCTAGGTCGGGATTTATTTAACAAGCGATCAATCACCTTAGTGGTTCCTTGTTTAGGAAGATGTAAGTCCCCACGCTTTCTTCCTAACTTGACTATTGCAAAACAAAAGGCACCCCTTTAGTTAGTTCTACCTAATGGCTGGTAGACTATCCCTTTGGATTTGTAAACCTAAGATAGGTCTAGGTTGATATTAGCTCCTTCTTAGTAGATCCACAAACTGATAGGGTCCATCTAAAATTAAAGTAATTTATTCTTGAGTTGATATGAGTCCATAAGCATTGCTCAAATAGTCTAGGTGGATTGATCTATTATGCCATCAACAGATCACCCCAACGGTTGATCCCTACTTTGAAAGATGTAAGACTGCTATGCTTTCTTTCTAGTACAATTATTGCAGACCGAAAGGCAACCCTTAGGCTAGATAGTCCTACCTTGTGGCTGGTAGACTACCCCTTTGGACTTGTAAATCTGAGATAGGTCAAGGCTGACATAGCTCCTTCTTAGTGGGTCCATCGCACACCGACAGGGTCCACAATATGACACATAAAATTAAATTAAATCTAATTAATCATCAGGACTACTCTTGAGTTGAGGTAAGACCCCAGTGGCGCTCACTCAGTAGTCACCCTTAGGTCAGGTTCAACTTGTTGTGTCACCAACAAGTTACCCCAGCGATCATCTTTGCTTTGAAAGATATAAGTCTATTATGCATTCTTTCAAGCACAATCTTTGCAAATCGATGGGCAGCCTTAGGTCGGGTCCAATTTGTTGCACAAGTGACTGATCACCCTAGTGGTTTCTTATTTAGGAAGATGTGAGTCCCATTCTTCCAACTTGACCATTGCAAGGCACCCACTTAGGTTGGTTAGTTCTACCGGTAACTATCCCTTTGGATTTGTAAACCTAAGATAGGCCTAGGCTGATATTAGCTCCTTCTTAGTAGATCCATCACACACTAATAGGGTCCATCTAAAATTAAAGTAATTCTGACTATTCTTGAATTGATATGAGTCCACGGTGGCATTCGCTCAAATAGTCACCCTAGGTCAGGATTGATCTATTGTGCCATCAAGAGATCACCCCAATGGCTAATCCCTACTTTGGAAGATGTAAGTCTTCTACGCTTTCTCCCTAGTATAGTCGTTGCACACCGAAAGGCAACCCTTAGGCTGGATAATCCTATCTTGTGGCTGGTAGACTACCCCTTTGGACTTGTAAATCTGAGATAGGTCAAGGCCGACATAGCTCCTTCTCAGTGGGTCCATGGCATGCCAACAGGGTCCACAACATAACACACCAAATTAAATTAAATCAGTTCAAATCAAATCAATATAAATCAAATTAAATAGGGACTACTCTTGAGTTGAGGTAAGACCCCCAACGGTGCTCACTTAGTAGTCTCAAGATTGATGATTGTTGTCATCGAGATCACCCAACAATTGATCCCTACTTTGAAAGATGTAAGTCTATGCCTTCTTCTAGTACGTTGTTGCTGCGAAAGCAATCCTTAGGTCGATAGTCCTACCTTATGGCGGTAGACTACCCCTTTGGACAGAAATCTAAGGCGGGCCAAGGCCCCGTGGCTCCTTCTTAGTGTGGTCAATGCACAAGGTCCATAATAAAATAAATTCAAAACCAACCTCCCTAGTGAGTCAAATTAAACATATCGAACAAACCAAATTTCTCCCGGTGAGGCTAAATCAAATTAGCCTCTCTGGAGCTTAGATCTAAATCAATAAATTCAATCGAGTGACATCCCAGCGGATATGCCTCAATCTAGAACCCTTCTCCCTAGTGGAGCCATAACAAATTAAACCAAACTCCCTAGTGAGTTTGATCAAACAAATCAAAGAAATCAATTAAATTTATATCCAGGATACACACCCAAAAAATTATATTCAAACTGGATCCATATCCCCATTGGATAAGATGAACTGTTTCCCAGAGGAAGGTTCATGTACTCAATCCCTAGTGGATTCCTTCTTGCTCTCTTATGCCCTTGGCATAAAGAGAGATGCATTGCACTAAGATTGTGATTCTATCTATCTTTCGGGTCTAGGTATAGATCACTTCCATTGTTTTTTGCAATCTTCTGGATGTTGTTGATCATTTGTCAGCAAGATGTGTGTCGGTTACACCACACCTATTGGGTATCCTTTTGTTGACCTCACTTTTGGAGTGAGCTCTTAACCTCCTCTTCTTAGACTTAGGACACTTCTAAACACTAAGATTTCCTTAGTCATAAGACACATCTAGTGATTAAGTGAACACTTAACCTAAGCCTAGAGATGTAGAAGTGTTAATCATAATATTAGGCTTTGCCTTAGGGTTTAAGGAAATTACCTATCTCATAGCCTAAACCCAAAGATACACTTTCTCAAATCAAACCGGACTCAATTCTCAAACCAAATCTCAAATTCAAATTTAAATTCCAAATCTAATTTCAAAATTTGACTCCAAATGATTGAAACCAAAATCAAATTTAAATCCTAAAAACTTCTAAGCCATATGAACCACATTCATAAGCTTAGCCAAAACTCTCCTTAAATCAAATCAAACTCAATTGATCTCTTTATAAATCAATTATTCCTTCATTTATATTCACAAATATAAATGAAACCCAAATTCAAATGACCAAAACTATATCAAAAATTAAATCCAAACTCAATCTAAACCCTTTAAGCCAATTCTTTGGACTTAGCCAAATTCTATCCAGATCAAGTCAAAACCAATAAATTTTCTCTTGAATCAATCATTCATTCAATTATCTACCCAAATATAAATGAAACCTACAATCATCAAATCAAATCAAAACCAACCCAAGTCAAATCCAACTTAGCCCTTTTGAATTGAAAATGTCAAATGAGCCAAAATCCCATAGACTCCAAATTGATTGTCGTTGAATTTATATTTCAATCTAGGGCTCATATAAAAGTTCAACTAAACTCGAATCAAACCAAAATCAAACCAATTGACCCACTTAGGTCCACTTGACCCGAGCCAATTTCTAATCCAACCCAAATTGGATTGAACCAAGCTCACCAAAATCTTCCACCATGATTGTTGATCACCCTAGGATGATCAATTGCAATCAAGTGGGCCAAACCAAGCCCAATTGGCCATTTGATCCAAATTGACCTAAATTGGCCTAAAGGACCAAATCGGGTCAAATCATGATCTAACTTAAATTGATTGTAACTAATGGCTCAATTTCATTCTAATTTGATTATTGAACTTGGCCAAATCCATAATTAAACTCAATTTGATCAATCGAGCCCAATTGGTCAACTTGACCCAACGAAATTGGCCTAAAGGGTCAATTTAGCCTAAATCAAATTAAATCCAAATTAACTCAAACCAAAGACCACATTCATCTTCAATTAGCTAATTGAACATGAATCAATCATAACCCAAGCTAATTTGGCCAATTTTGGTCAAATGGGTCAATTAGACCCAAAATGACTCATATGACCCAAATTGGGCCAAATCCTGAAACCAAGCTAAAACTCATTGGGGCTGATAAACCCAACCCAAAACCTATTTGGGATCAGCCCAAAACAAACCTAACCCATTTAAACCCCTCATGAATCCTCCCTCACATGGGATTCCATCCAACCTCATTTAATTTCCCCCATCACATGCACTTAACTCATCCCCAATATTTGCATTGAATAAATCTAATCATATGACAAGAGAGGACTTTGGAGCAAAAATCCAAAGTCCTCAATCATCTAGCATCCATCCCAACCACCCCAACAAGATGGAAATCAATTTGGAGCCAAAAAATTTAAAAAAATATTGAATTTTTGGCCATTATAAAAGGAGGGGAGATGAGGCTTTAGATCTCTTTCTCCTACCACCATTTAGCCCCCAAAAGCTCCCCAAAGCAAAAAATGAACCCATCCCCCACTTCTTTGAGCCATTTTGAGCTCAAAACAAATTTATTCCCATGAGGGACTATAAACATCGAGAAGGCACATTCAAGGAGGCAAGGGCTAAAGATCACTCCAAAGCTTCCTCACATACCTAGAGTTCGGATCTTCACCGCCGAAAATCATCCCGTGAGGTAAATTTTTCAAACCGACCCTTAGATTTCATATATTTTGTATTAATACAATTTTAGGAATTTCCTTAGATAATCCAGTATTTTACTTTAAATCATCCCAATTAGAAATAATTTTTTTTCTGAATCGGCATGAAAATGGGTCTATTTGGACAAATTTTGCTTAGAAACCTCATTTTTCCAAAATACCCTCAATACCACCACGGCCATACCGTCGCCCCTGCTCACGTGATCGACGGCTCAATCGCATGGACGGATCGGGCCTTCGATCACATGATGCATTCGACCGATTCGTTCATGTGATCGGACAGCTCAGATCGCATGATCCGAGCTTTGGATTGTCTGAAACGATCTAAATAGTTGGATTGTGAGCCGATCGCACGATCTCGCCTCGATCATGTGATCCATCGACCATCCGATATGGTGATCGCCCAAAGTGAGCCGAAGTCCGCTTTCCCCGCCAAACCGTATTTCCTTTTTTAAATAATAATAATAATAATAAATAATAATAATAATTTAAATCACCTGAAACTTCATAAATTCATAGAAAATAAAATACTTAACCAAAAAAGTCTCGTTGGATTTATCTTTCCAAGAGGAATCCAACAAAATCCCAAATTGCACAAAAAGTATTATGAGCTTAATTTGAGTTTTGTAAAATCATATATTTTTTTAATTAAACCAAAAATATAATAGATTAAGTTGAAATTTTAGTGATTGAAACCAAACATAAAAAAACACACCATAATTTTCAAGTAAAAGGACTTGATTGAGAGAAATTAAATTTTGAAGTTTAGATTATCCATTTTAATAAAATAAATTAAATAAAAATTAGAAATTTACAAAATCTTCAAAATGGTTTAAATCACTTCAATTGACATCTAGACTCTTAAGAAAATAATGTGATCTCAATCTTAATGAACCCCAAATAAATGCTTAAGAATAGAGTTTAATCAATTAAGGAGTTAATTAAAATATAATCAAAAATAATTTAAATATTAAATCAAAATCAAAAATGAAATAGCACTTAAGAAACATTAATCAAATCTCAAATCAAAAAATACCATATGTAAAGGAGATTAAATTAAATATGATTAAACCTTAGGTTAATAAAACTCAATTAAAAGATTAAATCTTAAATCAAACCCAAAATCCAACAAATTTAGGAAAATTTAATCATTTGATAATAATTAAACCAAATAAAATTAAAGTAATTAACATATGATTAAATCACATCCATTTGGAATAAGATAATTAATTAACTAACAAATATTTCAACCTAATAACTAAATCATGTTAATGAAATTAAACATAACAAATGAATCAAATCAAATAAAACTCTAATAAATAAATAATCAAACTTAATTGAAATAAAATAATTAATTCACTTAATAATAATGATGGTAATAACAATAACTTTTCATCAAATCAAACTTAAAGAAAATACTTAACTAAACCAAATCACTCACATGTGGGAAATTAAGTCATTAATCTCTAATTAAATAAACCAATTAATCTAATGATTTAAAATTTTAATTACCCTTAATCAAACTTAATTAGTCAAACATCTAATTAATGCAAACTTAATAAATTAATCCATCACCTTAATTAATCAAATTAATTTAAATAATTCACATTAAAGCTAACTCTAAAATTAAGCTTAAATCAAGCCCCAATTAAATTTAATAATCACACCCTTAAATAAACTAATTAAGTTAATCAAATTAATCATATTAAACCTAAGCTTAATCAAACATAATTAAGATGCTAAACACTAATCAAAACCTAAATTAAACAAATTCTAATTTCTAATAATTTTAATTGACCTTAATCAAACTTAATTAATCAAACATCTAATTAATGCAAACTTAATAAATTAATCCATCATAATAAACTAAATTAATTTTATAAATCACATTAAAATTAATCCAAATAAAAAACTTAATTAATCTACTAATTAATTTAATCACACCTATTAAACAAATTAATTAAGTCAATTAAATTAATCATATTAAACTTAAGCTTAATTAAACATAAAATGCAATTAAATGCTAATCAAATCCTAATTTAAACTTAAATCATTAACTCACTAATTGCATCATTAACCTAAATAAATATGAAATCAAATGAAAAAAAATTAAATAAATCTTTACTTAATTTAGTAATTTGATCACACCTCTTAAACAAATTAATTAAGTTAATTAATCACATTAAACTTAAGTTTAATCAAAATGCAAAACCAAAAAATTAAACCTAAACCATTAAGTCATTAATTACATCATTAGTCTAAACAAATATGAAACCAAAGTAAAAAATTAAACAAACCTTTATAATTAACATAAATACACTTCTTAATTAAACTAATCACATAATCACACTGAACTTAAGCAAACCCATAGACCAATAAAGCTAATCAAATTAAATCGATTAAACTAAAGACTCTCATCAATTTAATATACAATCAAATCAAATCTCATTCAACCTAAAATAAGATAAACTAATCAACTATCCAATGTATGAAATCAAAATACAAACCAAACTTTGATGAATATGACAAATGGATGTGATTAAAAATAAAATCCTAATTACAAAGAATCAAACCCAATTAAAATCAAAATAAAATCTCAATTAATAATCCAATCAAACTATAAATAAACCATAATAATAAACATAAAGTTAAATCACCCAACCATGATCAAAGAAAAGAGTTAAATATTAATTCAAAAGGATATTGAATTATCAAGATTCAATTAAATTGAAACATCTAATCCAAAATCAATCAATCAAATACTTAAATAAACTAGAATTCTAAATTCTAAATCAAGTCAAATAAATCAAATCGAATAAAGTACACAAATTCAAATGGGCTAATTAAGATACTTAAGGACCTTAGTTAGATTCTATAGAATTAGGATGTAAAATATGGTGAGTTCATCTACGATGGAATTCATCCTACTCTTCATTCTTGAGAACCTAAACATCATTTCAACCAAATAAAACTGAAATAAAAAATGAAAAGTAAATCATTAAATCATTTAAATTGAAATCACCCAAAGGTAAAATTTAAATTCAAACTCTAAATTGAAACTTAAACTAAAGAAGCCTAGTAAAGTCTTGCTACACAAGCCATAAGAACACACATTAGAATACTAAGTCACCACTTCTAGTGCTAAGTTAGGGCATTGTATGTATGATTTTGTGTTTTATTTTATGATGTAATATTTTAGACTGGATGTTAGGGTGTATGTTTCATAGACTGGATGTTAGGTCGTTATTAGCTTAATCATATTTTTTGCAGGGGGTTGTGCTTAAGGGTCGCGTAAAAAAAATAATAAATACTTTGTGCGTGCGTTAGTAAGAGTAACCCATGTTAGGATAGGTTGGGCACCCATGTGGGTGCTAAGTCCAAATTATTCATCTAACCGCTTGGGTTGAATGGTGTTTAGCTAATATTTGTTTGGTGTGTAGCTAGATTTACTTTTCCATAAAAATGTAATTTTGCAATAAGAATTAGAATTAGTGCTATGGGGATTAGGATGAGCAGTGGCCAGAAGGCTTAGTCCCTGGGGTGCCCTGTGATGCCTTTGAGCAAATCAAATCAAAAGAAAAAGAAATGAAGAAATGAAGAAAAGAAGACCCTCATAGCATATCTATTATTTTTTGTAATTCGGGATGTATAAAGGTAGAGCTCGGCTACCCATCTTTTTTTTCTTTTTGGGGTGTACAGTGGAACCCGACCGTAATGGCCTGTTATTCTTTTACTGTAGTCTATAAAATTGTTTGATGTTGTGTTTAGATTGCGCATCAGAACATCATGGTTTTCATAGTCTTCTTTATGATTGATGGTTGAATGTGAGGCCTAGATGCGGTAGGCTCTTAGAAAAAAATTAATTTTTTTACCCCAATTAACAACTCATAACTAAAATTCTAAAACAACTCATAACCTCACAAAAAATCCTAGGAATTAAATCAAGATAATAAAATTTTTTAGTAACCCCTTAGCTAGATGAATGAATGTATAATATCATGCATGTCATATTCTTCCACTCTAATTAAGAGGGGGATTCCATCCTTGTCAAAGAACCAAGGCTTAACCTATGAGTGCCTTTGGTGGAAGACACCCCATTCTCTCTTGATTTGGCCCATAATTAAATTCTCATGCATTTAGGCATACAAAATCCCATAGCCTGAGTCAAAATAAAAAAAGTCCAAAAGAATCAAATAAATTTGATAAAATTTGCATTAGATTAAGTCATGGATTCATACCACTCATGCTCTAGTCTCTTAGGGAGTGAGTCTAAGGACTTAGTTTCCTTTCTAAATGAACAACAGCCTAGCCATCTTGCAAAGCATAAGACTTGCCTACATGGATTTAAAGCATAGGAGGAGTTAGCTGGCTGCCACTCCAGGCAGTAATAAGTCCAGCTGTCGGATGATTTATTCTCTCTTGTGGACGTAAACCATATACCCATTCTCACCTTAGATTTAGGTCATGCCTTTGTTTTGTACCAAGGCTCCTTAGTTTAAGAATCTGAGGTAGCTGTTTCCTTTGGGCTATAAGCATAAAAACACACCTCTTAGGCATTTTCACAATCTTATGTTGTGGAATTATAAGTCCTAGCAATCTAATAAAATGTCAACTCAAATAATTAACTCTCTTCAATTCAAAAAATATAAAGCCCAACTACAGGGTAGATTGGAATGCTCACTAAGCTTTCTAGTATCATGAGCATTTCCTACTTTCTCCCTTTGGATTCCAAAAATAAGTTTTCTCCTTGATCTAACCCATTTTATTTTCTAAAGTAGCCAATCCTTTGATAGTCTTAACCTTGAAATCTTTGGAGACCCTAATTATCTACTTTAATTGAGAGTATTCCTAAGGAATTCCCATTCCTTAGGATGTAATTAACTATGGAGGCTTGCCTCCATAGGAAACTTAATGAACCCGGCTTAAAATAAATCTTACTTTACTTTTTCATGTAAAGTAGGGGAAAGATCTATGGTATATTCGAAGATCCATCATGCCTTAGGAGTCTTTATTAGGTGATTAGGTCCATTATAGGGTGGTGATTTCTATCTTTTGAGATAGTACATCATTCCTTAATGTCATACCCGATCACTTCAATAAGTACCACCTAAGATCTGCATGGTGTCCCACATCCCAAAAAAAACACCACACACAATCCCCTACAAAAAAGAATAGTTAGACTAAGCACATCCTACCATTTATTCTATGAGAATACACCCTAACATCCAGTCTAAAATATTCATCATAAAATAAAACATAACATAAAGCCATGCACTGACCTAACCTAAAGCTAGAAGTGGTGACTTAGGCTAATGTGTATGCTTTGAAGGTTTATGTGGCATGCTTAGCTAAGGACTTTAGGTTAAAGTTTTCTAAGTGTGAAGGACATATTCAACTTAGAGGAGGGTTTCATTTAAGTTGTTTAAGTGTTTTGGGTTATTTTTATTTCATTTTTAATTTAGTTTAAGTGAAACCTACAATTAATTATTAAGTTATAAAGAGAGAGAAAGGGAAGAGAACTTCTCTTTCCTTCCCTAATCATTAAGTAATTTCTAAGGTAAGTTCAAAATTTTAGTTTCATTTAGGTGAATGTTTTGATTAAATTTTTTAATTAATCTAAAGTTTAGATCAACTCTAAGCAAACCTATCTGAAAAGAAAGGCAATTTAAGCTTAAGGAAAATGAATCAAAATTCACATAACGCGCATTACTTCAATTCTTTCCCAACATATATAACATGCATATGGATGGACCCTAAACATATCTATACAAGAAATGAGAATAGTTAACACACTTTATGATGCATGCTAAGTACTTCATTTAGAAAATTTAGAAGTTGAATATGCATGATTTTTCTAATTAGAAAAGTTTTCCTTATCCAAAATTTCACATACATGCATGAAAGTAAGAAAGGAATAAGTGAGTACTGCCATTGTTAACTGTGAGGTGTAAGGTACAAGACCAACTTAGGGCTACTTAAAGCCTCAACCTCGGGTTGTCTAGACTAATATACCACTTTCCTTAAGTACAAACATGTATGTAAAAGAAATGAAATGGAGAAGGAATATGCAAAAGTCATTTAATAGTTTCATTTTGTTTATGCAATTTATTCATGCAAGTATCCTTCTAAAGTGAGAGCATAAGGATGAATAGGTATAGAATTAGGTAAGTGTTTCTTTTCAAATGGACCCTACATCTTACCAACTCTATTCAAAATTATGCTAACATAAGAAAGAAAGGAAAGGCTACACTAATGACTTTATAATTCATCACATGCAAGATAATAATTAAGATATGAATAGTACACTTTAAGATTGATATTTCATTTATAAGTTTTGAAATATTTTGGATTTAGTAGTGATAATAGCCGCTCATAATTTACTTTAGCCAACACATGCATATTTGACATAAAGTAAGCACTTTCATTTTAAAACTTTGAAAACATAAAATTATGGATGCATGAATCACATGGCATACAATTTAACACATTAGGAAAGATATAAAGTAATGAAAGCATGTAAACAAACTCACTTTACTTAAATCCTAAAGACATTATTAAAGATAAAGAAAATTTAGAATAAATCAAAGTGAATTTTAAAATGCTTTCTATTTAGTTTGAAGTTTAATTTAATTTTAAAAAGGTGACATGAGTTTACTATTCCTAACCCATTCCCACATGTGTTTTGTATTTTGGTTTAATATTCAGATAATTAAATCTATTTTTAAGTGTTGATTACGTCAGAATATGAATTAAGTAGCTTAATTAACCCTTACCTACTCCACCTTAGAAAATTAATTAAGTAATTATGAGCCAATGAGATGACATAAAACCCACAAGTTATTTAAATTTACAATGCACCTAATAATGAAAGGCCTAATGTAATTTGGCTCACAATTAAAAGTTAATTAAGCTAAGGGTTTTAGCTTAAGTACTTTTAAAACACCCCTTCACACTTATGAAAGGGGTTTTAATTTTCTTAATTAGACTTAGGCTAATAAACACCTAAGAATCTACCCAAGGTAGATTAATTAAGTTTTGGAACTTTTTAGAATTTTTGAAAATTATTTAAAGGGATAATTAATGTATTAACCCTTAATTAAGAGGGCGATTAAGGAAAGAAAAGGGGGTTTAGGGAATAGCTTAGGGGAAATGCTCCAAAATTATTTCATAAAACCCCTACTCACTAGATCTGACTTTAATCAAATTTAATCACAGGGTAAATCCACTAATCATTCCTTAATTACCCTTAATTACATGAAGAGGGTAATTAAGTAATGAGCTAACAATTTTTTAAATTAAAGCCTCAATAAATCTCAAGAAAATTAGGGGAGGTGGAGGTCATCCCTTAAAATGAACCCTAAAAATTTGAGATCAATTGATGACTTAATTAGAGAGTAATTAGCTAATTAACATTTCCAAAGAAACCCAAATTCAGAGAAAAGGAGAATTCAAAATCTATTGAAATATTTTTAAAATATTCTAGATAAAATTGTCTATCCATAGCATTTTTTCTTATATTTTTATAATTTTTTCATGAGGAGTTATGATTTTTGAAGTTATCTAAATTAATTAGGAATTAATAATAATCCCTTCCTAATGCCCGCTCATGGCGCGACATGTGGCGGCGATGGTCAACACGCTTTACACACATCGCATCGTGAGCTACCCACTTAAATATCACATCAAGGGGGGCGGCTGGTGGCACACACGCTTTTATCCTTAGCCGTCTGATAAAAGATCGAACAGTTGAGGATACACTCGTGATTACAAAAGGAGAATTAATTTCTAAAATATGCCTATTAATCTCAGCTGTCCATCTAAAAAAATGGATGGATGGCTGAGATAAGTTCTTCCTGAGGACTAATGTGAACCGTCCATGATCCAAGGGGAGATCCGAGCCTGATCTATCATAGATTCATTCAAGACTCAACCCACACCATCTAAAAGACTTGGCCAATCCAGTGGTGGATTTCATATGCAATGAAAATTCCTTCAAAGGACTAATACTTATCAATCTAAGTGGGAAAATCACTAACCTCACCGAGGTGATCACCAAGACGGATCAGGTAGCTTCTTCTGGAGACCAAGCCTGTTGAAGTTCCTAGTCTTAAGGTTGAGTGGATGAATGGGTGGATCAACTCCTCTTGATCTCCCTTGTGGCTTTGATTGAATTGAACTCTCCCTTGCCTCAAAAACTTTAGAGAAATTTTGGGCCAATCTAACTTAGCTACTAGATCAAGCGTGCAAGAGGAATTGGCAGGAGATTAAGTGTGGAAAAAATTCACTATTGGATCGAGCTCCCCTATTTTACACTATGCAAAACTGAAGAAAGAAAGATTCAAATCCTCTCTAGGGGCCATGGGAAAGCTATATGATGTTTGCAACTCTCTAGGCCTCAATCATCAAGAGTGCATCAAAATTTAAGTGGATTAGGGGGAGTATATCTCCCCCTGTGGCAATCGATCGGCCAGCAATGAGCTTGCCATTTTGATCCAATTGACACTATGGAGTGGGCTATTTTGATTGTTATATCAATGCACATGGTTGGTTTGGCTAGAGGAGTGGAATGCTAACTCCCATGTGCATCAAATTGAGCTTAGGGGAGTTTGAAAATTAACTTTTTCCATAGGTTTGGTCCATGGGCCAAATGGGTTGACCCAAACCCATTGATGGGTGCACCACTCATCACTAAGTCCCCTGAGCTTTTAGGAGAGCCTCAAGTGATTGAGATAGTGACCGACCCATCTAGCCAAAATTTGTTCTATGGCCTAGGGGTAAAATGGTTATTTTATTATTTTTTTTTCAATTTGGGTATGTTCGGTATATTGAGAAAATAGGTTGGGCCAAGTTTCAATAGATTTGAAATCCATTTGATAGGGTTTGGCTCATGTTGATCTATTTAGGTCAAAATGGGCCAAGTTGGGTCAAGTTGAGCAATAGGTCAAATTGGGTCAAACCAAGGGTCGGGTCAAGTTCATATGACCATTTGAAATATTTTGGTGCCTTTGGTTTGGTTCAATTTGATATAGTTAGTCATATGGAGTGGATTGGTATCTTTGTTCCCAATCAATCTAGATTAGGTTCACTTTTGGCTCAACATGACCCCTTTAAGTCATGTTGGGTCTAAGGTCAATTGGGCTAGGTTGGGTCTAGTTGGCCAATTGTGGCTTTGGTTAGGTTCCACAAGTGATTTGGAATGGACTTGATCCATTGGTTTCAATCAATTTTCTTAGATTGTTTTGACACATTTTGACCCTTTAGGTCAAAATGGGTCAACTTGGGTCAAGTAGGCCAATTGGGCTAGGTTAGGCTCAAATGTTGGCCTGGTCAAGTTCAAACATAAGTCATTAGTGAACTTAGATCAATGGTTTCAATCAAATTAGCATATGGTGGATTTTGGCTATGTCAGATTTCATTTTATTATGTTGACTTAGTCAACCCTTAGGTTTGACTTGGTTTGACCCAATTTGATTGATTGATCATCCCATAATGATTGTTGATCATGATGAGAGGGATATATCAGTTTGGTTCAATCCAATTTGGTTATGATCAAAAGTTGGCTCATAATGGTACTTTAGGTCACTTTGGGTCAAGTGAGCCTAAGTGGGTCAAATGGCTTGTTCAAAGCTTTATTTGGAGTTGATTGATCTTGTATATGGACCTATGGTTGAAATATAAATCCATTTACAAGAGGTTTGAAGTCAAATGAATTTTGATCCATTTGAAAATTTTATATTCAAAGGAAGAATATGAAGGAGTCTTGGGTTTGATTTTTGATTTGGGTTTTAATTGTTTGATTGAGGTTTGGATTTATATATGAGCTCATGATTGTAGGATTGATTCAACCATAGAGAAAATCAAGAGTTTGGCTTGATTTGAATGTGATTTAGCTAAGTTCACATGCCTATAGGGAGAGGGGTTGCTAAGGGCTTAATCTAAAACCTGGAGAAGATGACATGGTCATATATCAAATAGGTATTCATCATCCAAGGGAGAAAGCATGGACTCATATCTCTCAAGAGTGGTGTACCGAAAGTGAGTCATACATAGCAAACATCAACCAACCTAAGGTGCCCATCTTTGCAATTAGCAGAAGAGAGCTTTGGTACTCACCCCTCTTATAGTGGAATATTGTGGATAGTCTATCTTCGAGCCCACCTAGGGCGATCTGAGTGAATGCCGAGGACTTATATCGACTCAAATGTAGTCAAGGAAAGGAGCCTGGGACTTATCCTAAACCTCATACTTGAGTTGAGATCATTGAATTCAATAAGAAAGCTCGAGGAATCACATCTTATTAAATAAAATCAACATAAGGTGGCTTACTGGCAAGAAAGTCTACCACACCAACAAGGCACGCTTGATTTGCAATGGTCAAGTTAGGAAGAAAGCATGGGACTCACATCTTCCAAAAAAGTGATCACCGGGATGACATACTAGATGTAGACCCGACCTAGAGCAGCTAATGAGTGAGTGCCACAAGGGGCTTGCTCCTACATCAAAGTAGCCCAAGACAAAAAGATATGTGTTTATTTTTGTGCATGTGTTAAAGGGAATAGGATGCCTCTGGGGGACTCTTACATCTAACCTAAAACATATTGAGGATTTTGATGAGGTGGTGCCATGGGTGGAAAATGAGAATTCCCACTAAGAAAGGATGTCGCTGTCTCTTATATCTAACTCAGTGCTAATCAAAATAGATTCCTCTTGGGTTCTCTCACACCTATTCTAATAGCATCGAGAAATCTGTTTGATTATGGTTGTGTTTGTGATGTGAAAGAGGGATAGGATGCCACTGGGAGACTCTTACACCTATCTTAAACACATCATAGTGAATTTAAGGCAAGCAAACAATGCTTCAAAAAAGAGAAGATTTTGATGAAATGGAATCAGATTTTTGTTGATTGATAGAATTATTTTCAAACATGATTTTTACGGGTGATATTTCTTCAAATAAAGCCTATTAATTGGAAGCATCGGGTGTTTTCCCTTACAATCAATAAGTTGATAAGATCCTCCTTGGTAGGTCTAATCTATGAATAGGGGCCTTCCCAAGTGGGTTCAAACTTACCTCCCATCTTTCGATGGGCAACAATTGATCTCCTTAGGACTAACACAAGTTCTCCTTCTTGGAAAAACTATGGCAGACCAGCTTGTTATGAGGTTGAATCATTTTGGCTTTGTACAACTCGAGGTTTTGGCACGCCCATAGGCATCTCTCTTCCAAATCTTTGAGCTTTTTAAAATGCAACTTGGCATTCTGTTCTGTAGTGATTTGGCTACCCATTGCTATCCTTAGTGATGGGAGTTGAACTTTACTTTGAATCCATTCCACTTGGGAAAGCGAGATGACTGGGTAGAGTCCTATATGTGGAAAAGAGCCACAAGGCTTCAACCAACTGCTCATTCCACTACAGCTTATTTTCATCTCATGTATTCTTCAATATCTAGATGAGAGTTTTATTGAATGCTTCTACTAAGCCATTTTCTCTGGGGTAGTAGATGGTGGAGTATCTCCAATCTATACTATATCTTCTAGCAAAGTTGTTGATCTTGGTGCTCTTGAATGCAATATCATTATCAGATATAATTCATCGATGCACCCCGAACCTATATATGATATGGTTCCTAAAGAACTGGAGCACATGCCGAAGGTGATCTCTCGAGTGAGATTGCTTCGCCCACTTGGAAAAGTAGCCTAAGATGAACTGACCTTGGAAGAAGGAGAGGATCAATCGGACCACAAATTGATACCCCAACACTCAAATGACCATGAGGCCAATGTAGGATGTAGAATATGGTGATGTAGATCACACCATCGAGACCGATGGCATCTCCTCACCATGATCATGCAGTCTGTAATCATCGAAGGCTAGTAATATCCTAATCTCTTGATCTTGGCTTACATCTTTGGAACGGATTGATGTGCTCCATATAGACCTAAATGTACCTTGGTTACAATGTCGGGCTTTGTATTTATCTAAATAATGTAACCACATATGGTTAAAGGAATGCAGGTGCCATCCATGAGAGCGGAGAGAGCTCTGCTTTCATTTGATGGGCTTGTGAATTTTCTTGAGGTAGTTTGCCTTTAGCTAAGAAATCTATGAATGGTTGCCTCTAATCCAGCTCCTCATCCTTATTGGAAACGATAACCTCCCATTCAAGAGAAAGTCTCTCGATGAGTTCAACATCAATAAGGGACATGACCTATCTAGTTTGGACCTTTATTGAAATGGACTCATCTTCGGACATGATAATTCCTTTAACAAGTTTGTCCAAAGCACTCGCATTTTCTCCATGGGGAACCTTGTAGATGATGACCTCAAAAATATGGGCCAATGTTGTACATGTATTGATAAGCTTGGGCTTGAGAACTTGTAGGACGACAATTTGGTTGATGACTAGTTGGGAATCCCCATAGATGTTGATGCTTTGACACAAATGGTAAATCTAAATGACAATCAAAGCTTCATACTCAGCTTCGTTGTTGGTGCAGGGGTCAAAAAGATAGTATGAAAATCTCATCACATCTTGGTCTGGAGTCGAGAACTATTCCTACCCCTGCCTTTCCTGGAAGAGTAGATCGTGGTGCTTCCCCTTTATGAAAAGAAGCTACACCATCAAAATACATCTCCCATCGGTAGTTGTCAACCTCCCCTAAGTTCATGATTTGTTCGAGGTCATCACTAAGCGAGAATCGAGTGGGTGTGCGCTAAAAAAATCTAGTGCTTATCCTTTTACCGCACGGAGGTGTATGAATGTGATATCAAACTGAGAAAATCATGGACCATTGTGCCAAATGTCCAGATAGCTTTGGCCATGTCATGAGATACTACTATGGATTGGTTTTAGAAATTAAGTTCACCTTATGAGAAAGCATATAGTGTCGTAGCTTTTGAGATGCAAAGATTAAAGTAGGCAATGTTTCTCAATAGGTGGGTAGTTCGCTTCAATAGGAATCAGATGATGACTGAGATAGTAGAGAGCACTCTCCTTCCCTTCATCATTGGCTTGGGCCAACAGAGCACCGAGAGAGTCATCCAATGTAGCAGTGTAGAGAATGAGTGGCCTGCCAGGATAGGGGCTGCTAGAACTTACGACTTCACCAAATAGTGCTTGATATCTTCAAAGGACATGTTATCATCCTACTTGAACTTGACATCCTTTTTGATAAGTGTTGAGAATGGTTTGCATCTCCCCGATTGGTTGGAAATAAAGCATCTTAGATATGCCAATCATCCTTGAAAGATGAGTTGAGTTAAACTTTTAGAGGTGGCATTTCTAAGATAGCTTTAATCTTTTCGAATCTATTTCTATTCCTTGATGTCAACAAACAAACCAAGGAATTTTCAAAGCTACCCAAATGCACACTTGGGGATTCATTTTGAGGTTATATTATTATAACCGTTCAAAAATTACTCTCAAGTCAAAGAGATGGTCTTCCTTTTCTCTGCTCTTCACTACTAGATTATCAACATAGCACTCAACCTAGTGATGGATGAGTTCATTAAAGATCTGAGTCATGGCCCGTTGGTATGTAGCACCAGTATTTTTAAGACCAAAAGGCAAGCTCCTATAATAATATTCAATTAGGTTCAAAAATAGTGTTTCTTTCATCCTCGAGGGACATCTTAATTTTAGATGATGACCCATCAATGAAAGAGAAAACGAGATGAGAGTGATGTCACCATTAATTCTAGTATAGGAAGAGAAAACTCATCCTTAGAAATGCCTTATTTAAGTCCTAACGATGCAAATATAAATTTGGCCATTCTTTTTCTTAATTGGGATGACACTGGCTAACCAGGTAGGGTATTTTTCTTCTATGATGAAACCAACATCGATCAATTTCTTGACTTCAGAATTGACATGTTGTTCAATTTCTAATCTCATGCGTATAGGAGCTTGCTTGATAGGGTTCGTGTTAGGGTTTATTGCTTGCTTGTGGATTACAAGATAATGTGCATCTCTTCATAACTCCATGCAAAGTAATCCTTAAACTCGCCAATAGCCTAACTAAGTCATTGGTTTCTTCTTCATTCAACACAATGAACTGATGTATGTGTGGATTTTTTTTTTAAGGTTGATTTCTTTAAGCTTGTCAATTATTGAATGGATCTCTCTTTAAATTCGGTGCATCTTTGATTTGGAGATCATCCGATCATCTAGGTTTCAAACACACATTCTCATAAGAGTTGGTGTAGTGTGAAAAGAACCTATCGATTCTGGTAACAACTAAGCAAGAATCTCATCATCAAGACCCACTATACTAATCCTAGTCTCGATCTTGATTGTGCTTGCCTGCTTGTTATTCCATAGCTTCTAAAATACTAATTCGTGCACGACTATGAGGAACCAAACCTTTCTATAAGATTATGAACACAAGATGAGTAAAAGTCAAATGTAATTCCATTAACTCTTTAAATAAATCTTTCTCAAGTTCTACATCAACTTCAAGACTTGAGGATGATGAACCCAAAAAGAATCTCTTTGGCTTTGCATCTTTGGAAGATCAAGGGCTTCCTTAACTACTAAACCTTTAACTTTTTGAGATGAAAGTGAGGTTAGCTAGCTGGTTCCCACATCTGATAGTTTTACATAAATTTGATTGAATACTTTCTTGCTTTTTGACTGAGGCTTGGTCTTCATCAGCCCAAGTGTCACCTCCAAGAAACCCCCAGAGGGGTTGGGTATGCTAATAACAGACTCATCCTCCGGGTGGATTCCAAGTCATGTGAATAGTAGGGGTACTTATGAACAACATAACCCCTGTTGGTTGATGGCCAAGTCTCCCACCTCTAGAGCTGACTCTACTTCTGCCTCTACCTCTACCTAGTGGAGGTCAAGTCATCCTAATCACATGTCCATATGATGGAATGAACTGTGGGTGGAATGTGATACGACTCTATTTCTTCCTCAATTTCCTTCTCGGTTCACTTGGATTTTCAATTTTCTTTCTCTTTTCTTTTGCTTTTTCTTTTCTTCATTTTCTGCATTTGCATTTGAATTTTGTCTAAGTTCGAGAAAGGGTGTTTTGAGAAGATAGGTTGCAACCTCATAAATCTCAACTTCTGAAAAATGGATTTTCATCTCCTTTAACATAGTACTCAATCCCATCCTTTTTGAACTTAATACATTAATGGAGGGAAGATGGAATCATCTTATTTTATTATATCCAAGGCCTACAGCAAAGTAAATGAAGTATTCAAATCAATTATATGTAAAACTTAGCTTTAGTCTTCCACACCTATCTCCAAAGGTAACACTATGGAACCTAAAGCCCTCTTGCCTTGCTCATTGAATCCTCTCAACATCATCCGATCTCCTCAGTGTGGAGATGTTGATCCTCGGTAGGCAAGAATCTTTAGACTCATTTCATCGATGCACATCAATGAGAACTAGCAAGCCCTGAATCTGCCTATGTCAACTAGGGGACGGGGCTCATGTGAAGAAGGTCTTCATCTATGAAAGTGATCCCCTGGGCTTCTTTTGCATAATATGCCTCCTCCAATAGCAGCAGCTAAGTATATTTTAGGATCAAAAGAGCCTTGATTAGTGACTCCCTCATCTCTTTGGATAAGATAGGGGCATCATATATGCTTAGCTTAGTTGGAAACTTTCTTAGGTGAGAAAGGACATTATAACCCACCTTAGGCTGGTCTACCACAAGCATATTTATGAGTGGAGCATCTTATTGAGGGTCTTCTCGATTATCTACACCGATGACTTATTTCCCTCTATCATGAGGTGCTGCCCTATGAGGTAGAACCTTGCCACTATGGAGGTTGACTTTGGTGATTTCTTGTGGCAAGCTAGTGGAAGATTCTACCTGCACATCAGGCTCACCTACAACTTCTCCTATGGGACCCTCAAAATCGGATGATTCCAAGTCTATCTTAAGAAGCGAACCAGTAGTATTAGGTTAGAAAAGTCCAACTCTGAATCATAAATAGGAATATCAAAATTATTATAGTTATTTTTTAGAATTGAAGAGTTATTAGGATAGATTCAGACAACCCATCATAAGTGACGCATATATAATTCAAGCTAGCTTTATTCTTTAATTTCTTGGATTTGATAGGAGGTACATAGTAGAAATCAAGTAAAGTAAGTGGGGTGAGGGGTTTGATGTCCTCATCCACTGATACAAGAGTTCTATTAGTAGAAGAGCTAGCTAAAGTAGAAGAGGTTGCCGATGTAGTAGCTGCAACGGTAGACTGGAGGATGGACTCGACCGGCGGTTACACTACTGGGCTATCCTGGGCTAGCACAGGCTGTTGCTGCTACTACTGCTACTACTGAGCTCCCCCTTTTCTTGAGTTGGCACTGGCAACTTGCAAACCTTCCTTGATGTTAGAGGTGCGAGCTGACTCAGGAAAGTTTCTTGATTTTAGAGACTATCCTTTTAGAGGTTTTGGATAAGGAGATATCCCAACCTTCTTTGGTTTTGGCAGGATCGCAAGTCTCCCCAAGGATTACCCTAATGGAACTGGATGGTTGTTCCACAAGGTATTCCTTCGGGATGACTATAGCACCGGTCTTGAAGCTATGTTCAAGCTAGTCCTTGAAGGTAAAGCAATCTTCCAAAACATGACCTAGCATACGGTGGTAGCGGCAAAAGTTAGGATCATGGCTTTTGCCTACTTCCTCCAGTCTCTTAAGTTCGAGTAGCTAAAAATCAGGCTTCTTTAAGAGATTCTTAAATATTTTCCTGATTACCTCCCTCTTAAATGAATAAGGCTTGTTAAGTTTATCCAAAAGAATAGGTGGAGCATAGCTACCTGGTGGTGGGTATGTGTACCACTGTTGCTGATGATATGGCTAAGGAGGAGGCGGTCGGCCTTAGATGGGAGGTGATATGGTGGTGAGGAGGTGAGGCAGTTGAGGTTCTCTGACTGATCTCTAGCTGGTTGCTTCCCCTTGTCTATTATTTTCACTTTTCCCAGCTTCTTCTCATATACCATCTAAGGCCTTGACTTGGGCAACTAGTCTTGAAAAGACAACTGTTTGGCCTCTTCTTGTAGACTAGCTGCCTTGTTGATTAATTTCTCAAAAGTTTTGATGGTGAAGCCCTTAAGCATGAAGGCGACCGGGCCATGAATATTCTTTAGAAGAATTTCAATGGCATGCTATTTAGATAGCTGTGGCTCGCATTTCATACTCAAGTTATGCCATTTGAGAATGTAGTCAACAAGGGACTCACCTGGGTGTTGTTGTGCTACAACGAGATCACCCACAGTGACCCTTTGCTGAGCTCCAACAAATCTCTTAATAAAGAGTTACTTCAACTCAGCAAATGTCTTCACTGAACTGTTGGGAAGTTAAGCGTACCAATCGAAAGCAATGCCTGCTAAGCTATTGACAAAGAGACGAAAGATTAATTAAGCTAAGGGGTTTAAGTTAAGTACTTTCATAACCCTTTTCACACATGTGAATTGGATTTTGATTTCCTTAATGTACTTAGGTTATTAAACACCTAAGCATCTACCCAAGATTGATTAGTTAAGTTTTGGAAGGTTTTAGAATTTTATTAAATTAATTAGGTAGGTAATTAGTGGGTTAATCCCTAATTAAACTTGGATTAAGAAGAAAGAGGGGGTTTAAGGAATAGTTTAAGGAAAATATTCCAAAATTATTTCCCTAAACCTCCTATTCATTTAATCAAACCTTAATCAACTCAATCAAGGAGTGAAACCACTAATTACACACTTAATTAAACTTAATTACATTAAGAGAGCAATTAGGAATAAATCCAGTAATTACCCTAATTAAACCATTAATAAATCCCAAGAAAATTAAGGGAGGTAGAAGTCATCCCACTAAATACACATGAGAAGTTTGAGATTAATTAAATGAATAATTAGAGGGAAATTAGCCTAATTAAATTTCTAATAAAACCCAAATTCAGAATATAACACTACTCAAAATTCATTAAAATCAATTTTACAATATTCTACATTCAATTATCTTTCACATGCAATTTATTTCACATTTTTCTGATTTTTCTACACTTAGATATGAATTTTTGAAGTTTCCTTGATTAATTAAGTCATTTAAATCCCTAATTATATTGTTAATCCCATCGGCGACACGTGGAGGCTGACGCAATGCGCGCTTTCCATGTGGCATGAGAGGATTTGATATTTAAGTTATCAAATCATAGCACCGCAACATCGACGACGCTACACGCTTTCTCTTTGTCCGTTCGATCAAGGATCGGACGCTTAAGATTAGATTTGCAGTTCTAAAGGGATTAAATGTGGGATCTACATATTTTAATCACGGTCGTCCATCAAAAATGCATGGATGGATGGCCTGTGATTCACCCGATCTTTCCTGTGGGGGATGGACACCGTCCATCTTCTAAGGGAAGATCCGAGCTCGTTTGAGCTCAGATTGAAATAAAATTCAACCCACACCATCATCATGTAATGAAGATCACATCTAATGGCTAGAATTTCATGAGATGAGACTTGAGTTCACAAAGGACTAGACCATAGCTAGATTGAGCTTGGTTTAATGGCTTACCTCACCAGAGGCTATCACCGGTGAGAAGCTTCATCTAGTGGAGACGAAGCTTTGCTGAAGTTTGGAGGTGTTGAGATTGGGTAGATCCTTCTAGAGGCCAACTCCACCTTCACTTGAGCTCAGTTTTGGTTGAAGTATCACCTCCCTTGCCTTCAGAGCTTGGGAAAAAGCTTGGGTGAATTCAATTGAGCTCCTTGATGAAGCTTGCAAAGGGAATTGGAGTGGTATTGAGTGTGGGGTGAGATTGAATTTCAATGGAGCTCCCCTATTTTTAGTCTAGGAAAATCGAGAAGATGGGAATTCTAACTCACTCTAGGAAGCTTGGGAACACTAGCTATGGCTTGCTGAGTTCCTATGCTTCAATCGAATAAGGTCGAATGAATTTTCAGTGAAATTAGGGGGAGTATATCTCCCCCCAGAGCAATCACCGAGCCTTCTCTTACCATTTTGAGCCAATTGAGCTCCTTGAATGGGTTTATTAGGCTGTTAGAGGTGTCCTTGCATTTGGTTTGGCCTAAAGAGTGGAGTAGTGGAGCTCCCATGTGATTAAATCAAGTGGAGGAGGGATTCCATGTGGCCAATTTCATGCAAGTGGTCAGTTTTGACCTTAGGCTAGGTTGGACTAACCAACCAATTGGGTTCGCTGCACCACACTCACTTATGTCCACTTGGTCCACTAAGAGGGTGCCAAGTGATCATGAAGAGGATTTGACCAAATTCTAAGTGGATTTGGCCAAAATTTACCCTATGGCCTGAGGGTAAAATGGTCATTTGGCTTGAGTTTCAATTTGAATATGTTTGATATGTTTGGAAAATAGGTTGGGCCAAGTTTGAATGGATTTGGAGTTGGTTTGATATGATTTGGCTCATGTTGACCCATTTAGGTCAAAATGGGTCAACTTGGGTCAAGTTGACTAATTAGTCAAATTGGGTCAAACCAAGGGTTGGGTCAAGTTCATATGATCATTTGAAATGTTTTAGTGGTTTTGGTTTGATTCAATTTGGTTTATATTTGGTTTTGGTTCAATTGAGTTCATTTAGGTCAAATGGGTCAAGTTGACCAAATTAACCCAGTTGACCTATTTTGGTTAGGTCATGGATTGGTTCATGTTTGGTTGGTCATTTGAAATGAATTGGTATCTTTGTTTCCTATCAATTTGGTTTATATTTGAGTTTGGCTCAATTTGACCTTTTAGGTCAAGTTGGGTTCATGGTCAATTGGAGCTGGTTAGGTCTAGTTGGCCAATTGAGGCTTTGGTCAAGTTCAACAATCATTTTGGAATGAACTTGACCCATTGGTTTCAATCAATTTGGCTTAGATCAAGTTTTCAAACATTTTGACTTTTAGGTCATGTTGGGTCAACTTGGGTCAAGTGGCCAATTGGGCTAGGTTAGGCTTAAATGTTGACTTGGTCAAGTTTAAACATTGATCATGAATGTGTTTTGATCAATGGTTTCAATCAATTTGGCCTATGGTGGATTTTGGCTATGTTGGGTTTCATTTTGGCTAAGTGTTCACTTAGTGAATCTTTAGGTTTGACTTGGTTTGACCTAATTTGAGTTATTTATCATCACATGATGATTGTTGATCATGATGAGAGGCTTAGGTGGGCTTAGTTCAATCCAATTTGGTTAGGATTAGAATTTGGCTCATAAGGGTACTTTAGGTCACTTTGGGTCAAGTGAGCCTAAGTAGTTCAAATGGCTTGGTCAAAGCTTAATTTGAGTTTGATTGAACTCACATATGGACTTATGATTGAAATATAGATCCATTTGCAAGTGGTTTGAAGTCAAATGGGTTTTGATTCATTTGACAATTTCAAGTTCAAGGGGTGAACATGAGTTTGACTTAGGTTTAATTTTTTAATTGAGTTTTGGTTTGATGATTGAAGTTTGTGTTTATATTTGGATTCATGATTGAAGGATTGATTGAATCATGAAGAAAAATCAAGAGTTTGGCTTGATTTGAAATAGATTTGGCTAAGTTCAAGGTTTTGACTTCAAAGGCATAGGTTGGATTTTGGTTGAATTTGAGTTTGACTTGTGGTGTTGGTTTTGGTTGTTTGAATTTATATTTCATTTATATATATAAATATAAATGAAAATATAAATGGGTCATGAGAAAATTTCATGAATTTGAAGTGATTTGAACTTGATTTAGGCTAAGTCCTTAAGAGGGAAATAAAGGACTTAGGAAAGATTTCTTGATTTGGATTTGAATTTTGGATTTAGTTTGATTGATTTAAATTTATATTTCATTTATATATGTGAATATAAATGAGAATATAAATGGGTTGTGAGAAAATTTTATGAATTTGAATTGATTTAGATTTGATTTATGCTAAGTCCTTAGGAGGGGATCAAAGGGCTTGGGAAGATTTTAAACTTGAATTTCAATCCATAAGCATCATTAATTTCAATCTTGGGTTTCAATCATATGGGTTTGATTTGGATTTGGAGGAAATCAATAAAGTTGGAATTGATTTAAGTTTGACTTGGAGGAAGGAAGAGAGGAATTTGATTCAAGCTATAGGGAGGCAAATTTTCACAACACCCCAGGCATGATCTATTTCTATGGCTAATTCTTCTAAGTCTCTAGGGCTGGGTTGAGTGTCCACCTAATCACTAGATGTGTCTTAAAATTATGGAACTCTTAAAGTCTAAGAGAGTCCTATGTGTCTAAGATGGAGGGGTTAAGAACTCATCTAATGAGGTCAACAAGATCCTTGCACAATTTAGTGTGTATGAGGCTCTCTTGATGTCAAAAGACCTTCGAGAAACTTTGATACATGCTCTTAGATATCTGAAGAGTTATGAAGCTTACTTTGCCAAAAAAAATACATGATTGAATCATTGCAAACTCAAGATCTCCCAGTAATCATATTTTCTGAAGAAGATCTTATGTTAGGAACATCGGATCATCTATATATCTCTCTACTGATGATGACATCTTGATCGGTCAATATTGATTGATAGGTTCTTCTATCAATGTTATGACTCTAAAGGTATTAAGAGGATTGTCACTTGATATCTAACACTTTGGGAGGGATAAATTGATGGTTCATGGTTTCAATGAGAAAGGCGGAAAAATGTTCTTTTATTCTCTGCTCAAGTTTGAGATTTATATACAAAAGCCAAGTTTCATGTAATTGATGCCTATACATCATTTAGAGCTCTCTTGGGTGGCTGCATAAGTATGGAATGGTCCCATCAATCTATGGTGTATGAAGTACCTAAAAGGGGAAGAGTTCGAGAATTCACGAACCTATAACCATTCTCCATCCATGAAGCAAAGGTTTATGAAAATGCAAAATATTTCATCCCTAAAGAGCCTAGGACAGAGCCTCTTGATAGTAGCATCCACTGAACTAAAAGAAATTTCATAAGGTGAAAGAGCAAAAGCAGTGAGGAAGGAAGAAGGCAATGCTGACTCTGCCTAAAACACTTGATTCTACATCTAAATCAAGAAAATTAGTTCCTCATTTAGGAAGTGACACATAAGAAGAAGAAGATATTCCTATCAAACCCAAGAGAACTTATAAACTTTCAAAAAAGATAATGTATGAAATAAGTGATTTTGATTCAGACTATGACTTTGAATCTACTTATGGAAATAGAGTTCAGAGGGTTGCATCAAGAAGGATAACTCATTTGGTAGAGTCAGAGGACTCCTTCAAAAGTATACCCATCCCTCAGCAGTACTTCAAAGAAACCACTCCACTGGAGGTTCATAATATTAAAGAATTGATAACATTCTATGTACCACCATTGAGTGAAAGTGGCGAAACAAAAAATCTATTCTACAAATCTGAAGAGTCTCAGCCTCACAATTTTGATTAGCCTACTTAACATAAAAATTATGATGAGATAGTGTCAACAAGAATACCAATATATTATCCACTAAAGTTGCAAAAAATGATGCATAAGCTTGGGATTCATATTGGGACTATTAAATATAGAACTCAAATCTTTAATAGGATGTGGAGCCAAAGAAGTCCTCAAGCATCACAAATAAGTGATAAGTTTATCACTAAATGTATTGGGTTCATCCACAAACCTCATCAAGATAAGGTTTGTTATAATATAATAGAAGCTGAGATCGAAGCTAATAGTGACGAAGATGAGGATCTCCATGAAATCCTTCTTACAAATGATGAAGAAGTAGAGGCCAAGCCTGCACCTAAAAAACTTGAAGATGGTGGACAAACAGCTACTATGGATGAACTCAAAGAAATCAACCTAGGAGTTGAGGATGATCCCCATCCAACTTTTATCAGTGCCCTTCTACTTGATGAGAAAGTTGGAAAGCTAAAAATGCTACTTAGTGAATTCAGGGATTGCTTTGCCTGGACATATTTTGAAATGCCAGGCCTATCCCCTGATGTAGCAGTTCATAAACTTGCAATTAAACTAGATGCGATGCCTATTAAGCAAGCTCCGAGGCATATGAGATTGGAAATTGAAGAACATGTAATCGAAACTAAGAAGTTGATCGAAGCAGGTTTCATCCAGGAGGAGAAGTATGCGGTGGATAGCCAACATTATCCAAGTTAGAAGAGAACGACCAAATCGGTCTCTACATTGACTTCAGGGACCTAAATAAGGCATGCCCAAAAGATGACTTCCTACTTCTAATATCAGAATTACTAGTGGACAATACTTCCAACTACGACATATTCTCATCCATGGATGGATCATCAGATACAATCAAATCAAGATGGCTCCTGAAGATGAGAAGCACACATCATTTAGGATGCCAATTGGTATATATTGCTACACAATCATGCCTTTTGGATTGAAAAATGCTACATACCAAATAGTCATGACACATATTTTTGATGAGTTGATTCTCCAGAAGGTGGAGTGTTATGTTGATGATTTGGTGGTGAAGAGCTTAAATCATGAAAATTACTTTGAAGACTTGAGAATTGTATTGGAGAGAATCAAAAAAATATGATCTCAAGATGAATCCTTTAAAATATGCATTCGGGGTATCCTCTGAAAAATTCCTTGGGTATATTGTACATCAGAGAGGAATTAAATTTGATCCTGAAAAGTTTGTGTCAGCTTCATTCTTTACAAGGATAGCTTCATCTGTCAATTTATATCAAACCTATCAGGATGCTATCAACTATTTTCAAGGTTGATGAAATAGGATACTCCAATTAAATAGGATAAGGAGTGCCAAGAAGCCTTCAATAGCATTAAAACGCACATTAAATCCACTAATCCTTTCTCCTACTCTTACAACATTTCTATATTAGAGTCCCTTGGAGCAATATTGGCACAACAAAATGAAGAAAGCAAAGAAAATGATCTTTATTATCTCAGTCGAAGATTAATAGGAGTAGAAATGAGATACTCTTCAATAGAGAAGCACTATTTAGCATTGATATTTGTAGTCCAAAAGCTGTCATTATATGGTATCTCACAAGATTACCCTCATCTCAAGGATTGATCCACTAAAGTACTTGATGATAAGACCAGTGTTGATAGGTTGCTTGGCAAGATGGGCAGTATTGCTTTTGCAATTTGATATCGCATGTTCTACGTGTGAAGGGACAAGTCTTAGATTTTCTTCTTTGCACATTCCATCCCTACGGACTCTTCTCTTAATGATAATTTACCTGATGAGCAAATTATGCTCATTCATGAAAGAGAAAAAGCACAAATTTGAGAAATATACTTTGATGGTGCCTCATCGATCAAACAAGTCCAACCTCTAAATTTCCCAAGGGCAAGAGCGAGAATAGGCATCATCTTCATAACACCAGAAGGAGGGATAAGGAGACGATCATATGGGTTGATTAAGCCAAGAACTAATAATGAAGCCGAGTATGAAGCATTAGTGGCAGGTCTTGAAGAAGCTATTTTCATAGGCATTCAAAACTTACATATTTTAGTGATTCTCAGCTTATTATAAATCAAGTACTTGGCATCTATAAAATCAACAAGCTTGAGTTAGCTTTCTATCACAAGCGAGTTCTCGAGCTTATGAAGTAAATACCAAATATCACACTAACTTGAGTCTCTCGATCCGAGAATAGTAAAGTTGATTGCTTAGCAAAATTAGCTAAGGAAATGACAAGTATGAATTGTGATTATGTCATGATCGGGATATTTACTAAATGAATTCTAGAGCCAGCAAAGTACCAATCCCCGTAGAGGGGTTATCAAATTTGATCCAGTAGGATGCGACATAGGTTGCTCTTCATACTCTCCAAAATCAATAAGAAGTTATACCAAGAAGAGCTAAGCCTGGCATTGCTTTAGAAAAGCAATGGGAAGCGTTTATAGTAGAAGAGCCACATGATTGGAGGAAACCCTTCATTGACTACTTTAAAGAAGGCAAATTACCAAACAATAAATCACTGAAAAATTGAGAAGAGAATGTTGCGCTATGCTTTTCAATAACTGTATATATATTAGATCCTTTGAACAAATATGGCTATGGCCTAAATGTAGATGAAGCTAGCAAAGTCATGGTTGAAGTTCATGAAGGACTTTGTGGTGCACATCAGTCAAGTCCCAAGATGACAGTAAAGATCATAAGGATGGGCTATTATTAGCCATCTATGGTGAGAGACTATATCAATCATGCTAAGAAGTGTCATGAATGTCAAGTACATGGGAATATAATCCACCAACCTCAAAATCCACTACACCCAACAATAGTATCCTGACCATTCGAATGTTGGGGTATAGATGTAATTGGACCAATTGATCCACCATCATCAACTAGACACCGCTTCATCCTAGCAGCGACTAACTATTTCTCTAAGTGGAAGCTACCCCATTTAAAGAAGTTACCATTGACCGAGTGATCAACTTCTTCCGCATAATGTGGTCTATAGATTTGGAGTGTCATAATAATTTCTAATAATGCACTTTCAAAAATACAAAGATTTATAGATTTATCGATCAACACAAAATTGATTGGCGATACTCTTCAATATACAATCCAAGAGCAAATGGTTTGGCAAAGGCCTTTAACAAGACATTAGTCAAGCTGTTTAAGGAGATCCTTACTAAAATAAGAGGGAATGACATACTAAACTAATAGAGGCACTATGGGCATATCGAACTACCTACAAGATGTAAAGCTACTCCTTATTCATTGGTATTTGGGCGAAGTAGTTCTTGCTCAGTTGAGTTGCCTTGAGCCATCAAATATAATCTAACTGAAGATCAAAATGCTTGTTTGAGAATGGAGGCTTGAAGAAGTTAGATTGCAAGATCATCAAAATCTAGAGGTTTATCGAGCTAAGATGTCCATGGCTTTTGACCATACGGTGCAGCCTCGAACATTCCAAAAAGGGGAATTGGTCATGGTGCTGAGAAAACCAATTATTCCTAATCAAAAATTTGGTGGCAAATTTTAGCCTAATTGGGAGGACCCTTTTGTCATTACGGAAGTGTACCAAGGAGGGGCATACCAACTCATTGACCTAAAGGGTGAAAAAAAAATGCCACCAATTAATGGTCGATACCTGAAAAAGTATTATACATGACGACTATATTCTCGAGGTACAATGTAAATCCCCTTGCAAGACAGGGGGCATTTTTTAGCATATCTATTTAGGTCGACATTGTGCTTCATGCTGAGATCCCTAAATAAATGTACTCACTCCAGATAAAAAAACTTTTTTGAAAATTCCTATAGGGCATTTTAGATTTCTATAGAAATATGAAATCAATGTTACATGTCAAAACCCTCTTAAGAGCATATCAACTCAAATATTAATGTATTTACATAATTTCATCTTGAAAGGTCTTCTAAATGTGCTTTAGAATTCCCTTTGCAAGACATGGGGCATTTTTATTTTGTTTATGTTAAGTTTATTTGAGTTGCCATCATGCTATAAGATGAGATCCTCAAATATATTCTGATTCAGGTTGGCATTGAGCTTTACGTTGAAATCCCTAAATATATCTATAATTGTTATTATTAAAGTTGTAGGTTCTTACAAGAATAAAAGGAATCTATTTATATGCATGAAAAGATAGCCATGAATGTCAAAAAAAAATTATCTTCAATTTTGAAGATCAAGTTAGAAGAACTCTCAATTTTGGGTGCTTTAATCAGTTGGATAAACACCAACCCTCATCATCTGAAGTCTAGGACACGGATGGGTTCTAAAGGTCAAACTTAACAAGCCAACAAATGGCCAAGTTACTGACGCTCTCCTCACTCAACAAGCTGCAAGAAAAGGCTACAGTGAAAGAGCTCATATTCGTTAGTTTGATGGCCAAATCACCAATCCATTATTTCTTAAGTTGAAGACTTGAGTAGGTTCTAAAGGTCGAACTCAATAAGCCCAAATGTGTTCGGCACTCTCCTCACTCAACAAGCGTAAGAAAAGGCAGAAAAGCCTGTCATCAGTCTAATGATGATAGCTATTCAACCTCAAACCAGATCTAGCTTAGTGATTATAAGCAACCAGAATCCAAGAGATCTTTCTACTTGATTGATATACCAAGATATATGAGAAAATTCTCAATTCGTCTCAAATCAATCTATATATCTCCGACATGGTGATATTTTAATATATTTTTAAATGATCCAATCAAGCAAAAAACACAAAGGTAACAAAGGAAATGTTGATGTCCACTAATACAAGAAGATGATATATGATTGATGAAAAGAGAAACAAAAAAAAAGAAAAAAGTACATCATGGGAGCTTCGACTGTAGCTCCTAAAGCTGTGCAGAATAAATTGCTAAAGACAAATGCTCACTCTCAGCCAACTGTAAAGCATCAGTAGCTCTGGTCTAGTCTTAGTATCTACCATAGCCCAGTGATGCATCTGGTAATGGTGTCACTCGCTGTCCAGCTCTATCCCGCCACTGCTCTCCTCGATCTGGCGGCTTGTCTAACTCAGAAGAAGCATCTACTGAACTCTGACGGCCGTGTTGTAAAGCCTTAGCACTCTTCTCAAACTTTTCATGTGGTAGGTGCCTCCCACGGCGACCGCTCAAGCTCACCAATGAAGCGAGAGGACGATGCTAAGTGACCTCATCTGGTGGATCTAAAACTCTACATCTCTATAGAGAGTCTCCAAGTTCCTGAGAACCTGCTCCTCCAAGCTAATGCAAGCTAGAAGATCTAGAATGGTGTTCGCATATGACGTGAAGCTGTCTAGTGACTCTCATGAATCCAAAGTAAGCTGGGAAACCACATCCCTCAAAAACACCAAGCAGCAATCCTGCATGCCCCTGTCACGTGGATCTAGTGTACAAGGGTATCAATGGTAGATTTCAAACTCATAACCTACATTAGGCACTGCAAGGAATAGATAAAATCAATTGGCATAAAGTAGGGTAGTAAATGTAAAGAGGTGTAACTAAAGAACAAAGAGAAGAAAAAGTACCGAACATGATGAATGGCAACTAGGTGTCATAGTGGCATAGTCCTCGCTGACCTTCACTATTTTATAAGCTCCAGAACTATATGTTGGCTCAGTAGAAGCACCACTAGGTACAAGATCTCTCACCTCAGAAGTCTCCCCAGGACAAGGTTGAAAAGGCTCAGGGAAGAGTGGCTCCCTTGGAGTAAAATGAGGTAGTAATATCAAAGAAAGGCACACTAGCCTCAACCCCAAGGTCCTCAGTGGCATATCCAGTACTAGCTGACACCTGTGGTACCTCACCAGGAGTCAGAAGTTATCATGGAAGTGGACTCATGGCACAATCAGCTGAAGCTCGAACATGCTTTTTAGGTCGACTACACCTACATCTCAAGCTGGTGAAGAAATCTCAGTGTAGCTAGGAGCAGAATCCCTAGCCCTAACTCTGCTATGGGGAGTGGTATCCTTAGCTCTAACCTGCTCATCAACTGGTGCATCTGTCATGAATCAAATTAGAGTATCAGATACACTGAATATATTTTGATGATGCAAAAAGAGAGAGAGATACAGGTATTGAGAAGAAAAATAGTGATTATACCTCTCCGCTATCTCCCCGCCAATGGGGACCGATGATGGGTCCTCTGATCTCGAGAAACTCCCAAATTCCTCACCCGATGCTCAAATCTCCTAGCACCACGCTCCAGAAAAGGACCAAAAGGTAGTTGTACCCAAGTGAGATAGGTATAGTTGACCCCTACGTGGCTCTACAGAGGAGCAATCCAAAAATGAGAGCCGGTACCTGTTGACCTCATTTTTAGAATGAGCTCTCAACCTCTCCATCTTAGGCATAGGATTTCTCTTAGATACTAAGAACTCCTTAGTCTTAAAATACTTCTAGTGATTAGGAGGAGACCTAACCTAACCCTATAGATTTAGAAGAGTTAGCCATAGGAATAGGTCATGCCTTAGGGGTGTTAGGAAAATTTGCCTACCCTATAGCTTGTACCAAATCCTCATTTCCTTCTTTCAAGTCAAACTCCAAACTCATATCAAACCAATTTCAAATTAAATTTCAAATAAATTCAATGGATTTTTTCAAATCATGAATTAATTCCAAATGATTGAAACCCATGATTGAGTTCCAAAACCCAAAATATTTTCTAAGTCCTTTTGAATCTACCTTATGGACTTAGCTCAAATCTAATCTAAATCAATTCAAACTTAAGAGATTGTCTCACAACACATTTATATTCTCATTTATATTCACATATATAAATGAAATATAAAATCAAATCAATCAAACTAAACTGAAAATCAAATCCAAATTCCAAAAATCCTTTTCTAAGTCCTTTGATTCCCTCTTATGGACTTAGCTCAAATCAAGTTCAAATCACTTCAAATTCATGAAATTTTCTCACAACTCATTTATATTATCATTTATATTCACATATATAAAGGAAATATAAATTCAAATATCCAAACCAAATCCAAAAATCAAATCCAAATTCAATCAAAATTGAACCTATGCCTTTCAAGTCAAACTCTTGAACTTAGCCAAATCCAATTCAAATCAAGCCAAACTCTTGATTTTTTCTTCATGATTCAACCAATCCTACAATCATGGATCCAAAGATAAACATAAACCTCAATCACCAAACCAAAACTAAATTCAATCAAACCCATGTTCACCCTTTGAACTTGAAATTATCAAATGAATCAAAACTCATTTGACTTCAAATGTCTTGCAAATGGATTTATATTTCAATCATAAGTCCATATGTGAGTTCAATCAAACTCAAATCAAGCTTTGACCAAGACATTTGACCCACTTAAGCTCACTTGACCGAAAGTGACCTAAAGTATCTCTTATGAGCCAAATTTCAATCCTAACCAAATTGGATTGAACTAAGCCCATCTAAGCCTCTCATCATGATCAATAATCATCATGAGATGATCAATCTCAAAATTGGGTCAAACTCAAACCTAAGGGTTGTCAACACTTAGCCAAAATGAAACCTAAACTAGTCAAAATTCACCATAGGCCAAATTGATTGAAACTATTGATCAAATCTCTTTCATGATCAATGTTTGAACTTGACCAAGTCATCATTTGAGCCTACCTTGGCCATATTTGACCTAAGTTGACCCAACTTAACCTAAAAAGTCAAAATGTGTCAAAACTTGATCTAAGCCAAATCAATTGAAACCAATAGGTCAAATTCATTCTAAAATAATTGTTGAACTTGGCCAAAGCCTCAATTGGCCAACTAGACCCAACCTATCCCAATTGACCATGAACCCAACTTGACCTAAAAGGTCAAATTGAGCCAAAATCAAATTAAACCAAAATTGATTGGAAATAAAGATACCAATATATTTCAAATGACCAACTGGACCTAAACCAACCCATGACCTAACCAAAATAGGTCAAATGGGTCAAATTGGTCAACTTGACCCACTTGACCTAAATGAAATCAAATGAACCAAGTCCAAATATAAACCAAATTGAGCCAAACCAAAGTTGCCAAACATTTCAAATGTTCATATGAACTTGACCCAACCCTTGGTTTGACCCAATTTGACCAATTGGTCAACTTGACCCAAGTTGACCCATTTTGACATAAATGGGTCAACATGAGCCAAATCACATCAAATCAACTCCAAGGAATAGTGTATTATCTCGGGAGATAGAAGTCAAATGCATTAGGCCCCTTTTCTTCCTAGGTGCATTCTTGATTTAAATTTCTTTTGTAGTTTTATGTCATATCATTGGCTCATAATTATTTGGTTAACTATGCTAAGGTGGTATAGGTCAGGGGTAATCAATACACTTAATGTACATCTTAACCTAACTAAAACATAAAATTGACCTAATCACCTAAAAAATTAGACAAAATAACATACATGTGGGAATGGGTTAAATAAAGAACTCATCTCACATTTCTCAAATTGAAATCAAACTCAAACAAAATTCAAACTCTCTTTAAAAATAAATTTGATTTGCTTTAAATAATTCTATTTCATAGGATTATCTTTAGGAATTAATTAGGGTGAATGAATTTACATTGCTTTCACCACTTTACTTCCTTCCTAGCATGCTAAATGTGTATGTCATATGAAAATCATGTATTCATTCCTTTTAAAAATCAAAATTAAAATGAAATATTTTCTTTATGTCAAATTGCATATTTTAGCTAAAGTAGGAATATGAATGGCTATTATCATTATTAAATCTAAAATTATTTTCAAAACCTATAAATTAAACATCAAAACTAAAGGTTGCTACTTATAATTATTTATAAGCTGTGAGAAATATAAAGATATGTGTTATATTGCTTTGATTCTCCCTCTCTTTCTTAACATAGAATTGTAAAGAATTTGCAAAGTGTATAGTCCATTTGAAAAGGACATAACACCTACTCAAATCTATTCCTATACACTCCTATGCCATAACTTAAGAGGGAATTCCACATCACACATATAAATTGAACAACCAAACCAAAAATCAAATAAATATAAACTTTTGCATCTTTGTTTTTCCATTTATTTCTTTTGTACATGCATATGTATTTAAGGAAAGTGACATATTAGTCTGGAAAACCCCGTGATTGCAAGGTTTTAGTAGGTCTTGTACACTTGTATTAACAATGCAGACACTTATGCCTTTCATACACACATGAAATAAAGTATAAAAGAATAACCTTTTTTACTTAATAATAAAATCATGCATCATAAAGAATCTAAGTTTTCTTAAGTAACACAGCACACATCATTAAGGTGTGCTAAACATTCCATTTGCATGTATAGATATGCTTAGATTCATCCATATGCATGTTACATATGTTGGGAAAGAAATAAAGTGGTGTGTTTTGTGATATTATTTCACTTTACTTAATCTTAAAATATCTTTCTTTTGAATAGTTTATTAATCTAAACTTAAGATTAATTAAAAAACATAATAAAATATTTACTAAACAAAATCAAACATGAATCTACTTTAGAAATTACTTAAGGTAAGGAGGAAAGAGAAGTTCTCTTCTCTTTTCCTCTCTTTACAACTTAGTAATTAATGGTAGGTTCATTCAAACCTAAACAAATCATTAAATAAATCAGCCCAAATTAATTAAATAACTTAAATGAAACTACCCCCTCTAAGTTGAACATTTTCACACTTAGAAGATTTAAACTTTAAAGCCATAGCTATACCACACAAACCTTTTAAAGCACATTATTAAGTCACCATTTCTAGCTTTAGGTTAGGGCCATGCATAGTTTGATGTTTACTTTTATTTTATGATGTTATGTTTTAGTTTGGATGTTAGGGTGAATGTGCATAGAATGGATGGTAGGATGATTTTGTCTAATCATTATCTTTTGCAAGAGATTGTGCTTATGGGGCACTGTAATAATAAAAATATAAATGCTTTTGCTGTGTAGGTGCTTATACCCTTAAGCATAATCTAATAAGCCAGGTGGACTTGGTCACCCATGTGTGGGGTGCTAAGTCCAATATACATGCTTGGGATTTGTATGGATTGTTTAGCTAATCTCAATTTTGTAGGTGTTAGTTAGATTTACTTTTTCTTTTCATGTACTTTTATAATTAGGATTTTGAAATGATTATTATGGGGGATTAGGATGAGCATTGGTTATAAGACTATGTCTTATGTACCATGTGAAGCCTTTGGAGCATCCACCTTCTAACCATCCAAAAGAAGGAACTAAACAAAAGAAAGAAGAAAGAAGAAAGAAGAAAAGAAGAAATGAAGACCCCATAACATGAATTCCTGCATTAATTAATTCATTTAATTCATTTGTATATGGGTAGAGCTACCCAATATGTTTTGGTTTGGGTGGTGCCCCACCACAAATGGCCTTTTATTCTTTCATTGGTTTTATAAAATGTTTGATGTTTTGTTTAGCTTGAAAAATGCATCCTTTTCCTAGTTTCTTGATGATTATGATTAGCTCTTAGGGAAAAATAAATCTTCTACCAAATTAATCAACTCAAAATTAAAAATAAATAACTCATAACCTCACCTAAAGCTTAGCTAAAATCAAGATAAAAAGAATTAACCCCTTACTGGATGAGTATTACTTTTCTCACATCATGCATAAAAGCATATTATTCCATTCTTGATTTGGAGGGTTCCTCCACCTGCAGAGAACCTGGTGAAACACACCTCCCATCTTACTACTTTTGGTTTTCTCATGCATTAGGCATATGAATCCTATAGCCTGACTCAAATGATTATCCAAAATAAAAAATAAAAATATGAAAAAATTTCATTAGAATTTAAGTCATTGAATCAAGCCCTACATGATCTAGTCTCTTAGGGAGTGTGTTTAAGGACTTAGTCTCTTTCTAAATAAATAACAACCTTGCTATCTTGCATAAACATATGAGTCGCCATCATGAATTTAAAATCATAGGAGGAGAGTGGTGAAAAATTTATATATTGTCACCTTCACCTGTGGGTGGAAGGAAAGAATATAAAAATTCATCTTTTGGGATGCCAATGTAGATCCAGATGTGCTTATTGGGTGATCGGGTACATCATCAAGGAATAGTGTACTATCTCGAGAGATAGAAGTCACTACCCTTTAATGGACCTAATCACTAAAATAAGGACTCCTAAAGATGTTGGGTCTTCAAAGTGTACCAGAGATTCTTCACCTACTTTACATGGAAAAGTAAAGCAGGGTTTATTTTAAACTAGGTTCATTAAGTTCACTAAAGCATAATTACATCACATAAGGAATGGGGATTCCTTAGAAAACTCGATTAAGGTAGATGAGTTGTCACCCAAAGATTTTAATAGGGACTATCAATCAATTAGTTTATGTTAGAAGATCAAAGATTGATCAAAGAAAGAGTTATCAAAACCAAAGGAAGATAAGTCGGAGATGTTCATGATGCTAAGAAACCTAATGAGCATCTCAAACTATCCTACTATTGGGCTTTACATTTTTGAAATTAATTTAGTTTGTTTGAGTTGAATTTTTCATTATAAAGTTGGGGCTTATGATTCCACAACACAAGATTATGGAAATGCCTAAGAGGTGAGGATTTATGCTTATGGCCCATAGAAGGGAGAAGCAACCTCATAACCTATATTTAGGGAGTTTTGGCGAGGGTCAAAAGCAACCTAAATCTAAGGTGAAAATGGGTATTTGGTTTGCCTCCACAAGAGAGGACAGACCACCCGACTGCTTGGACTTACAACCGCCTAGGGGTGGTCATCAACTAACTCCTCCTACGATTTGAAATTCATGTGGGCAAGTCTTATTCTTTATTCAAGATAACTAGGATGTTATTTATTTAGAAAGAGACTAAGTCCTTAAACTCACTCTCTCAAAAGACTAGATCATGTAAAGGGCATGCTTCAAATGACCTAAATCTAATGCAAATCATATTACATTTTATTTTCATTTTTGGACAATTATTTTGACTCAGGCTAATAGGATCCATATGCCTAATGCATGAAAAATGAGATTATTGGCCAAAATTAGCGAGAAGGGAGGAGGTGTGTTTCCACCATGGCTCTTAAAGGTCAAGCTAAGTTTCTCTAGAAAAGATGGAAGCCCTCCAATCAAGAGTGAAAATAATATGCATTTATGCATGATGTTATAAAAGAAGTACTCATCCAGCTAAGGGGTTGCTAATTCTTTTATCTTGATTTTAGCTTAAGCTTTAGGTGAGGTTATGAATTACATATTTAATTTTGAGTTGATTAATTTGGTAGAAAATTTATTTTTCCTAAGAGCCTAATCCACATCAGCCATACATAAGCAAGGAAGAAACTAAGAAAAAGGATGCCACCTAATGCACAAGCTTAATAAATCATCAATCAATTTATAAAGCTAATCGAGAAAGAATAAGAGACCCTTGTGGTTGGGTACCCCCACATAAACCCAAAAAAAACAAATTGGATAGCTGAGCTCAACCCTTATACAACCTGGATTACAAATGAATTAAATACAATTAAGCAAGGAATTCATTATTATGGGGGGTCTTCAAGCTTTATTTCTTCTTTCTTCTTTTCTTTCTTTCTCCTTTGGTTCTTTCTTCTTTGGTTCCTTCTTTTGGATGGTTGGAAGGTGGATGTGCCAAAGGCTTCACATGGTACATAAGATAAAATCTTATGACCAATGCTCATCCTAACCCCCATAACAATCATTCCAAAATCCTAATTACAAAATACATGAAAAGGAAAAGTAAAGCTAACTAACATCTATAAAATAGAGGTTAGCTAAACAAATTATACAAATCCCAAGCATGTATATTGGACTTAACACCCCACATATTGGTGATTAATTCCACTTGCCCTATTGGATTATGCTTGGGTATAAGAACCTCAAAAAAGCATTTATATTTTTATTTATGATCTTAAGCACAATCAATAGAAAATAATGATTAGACTAAACCGTCTTACCATTCATTCTATGATCATACACCCTAACATACAGTCTAAAATATACATCACAAAACAAAAGTAAACATCAAACCATGCACCATCCTAACCTAAAGCTAGAAGTGGTGACTTAGCCTAATGTGTGTGCTTTACATGTTTGTGTGGTATGCTTAGCTATGGTTTTAAGTTAAAGTTTTCTAAGTGTGAAGGGAGTTCAACTTAGAGGAGGGTTTCATTTAAGTTGTTTAGTTGTTTGGGTTGATTTTATTTGGTATTTTGATTAGGTTAAAGTGAATCGTACAATTAATTACTAAGTTGTAAAGAGAAAAGAACTTCTCTTTTCTTCCCTAACCTAAGTAATTTCTAAAGTGGATTCATATTTTAGTTTTGTTTGGTGAATGTTTTATTATGTGTTTTAATTAATCCTAAGTTTATATCAACTCTAAATAAACCTATTCAAAGAGAAAGGCATTTTAAGATTAAATAAAATGAACTAAATTCACAACACACATCACTTCATTTCTTTCCCAACATATATAACATGCATATGAATGAATCTAAGCATATATATACATACCAATGGAAATGTTTAGCATACTTTATGATGAGTGCTAAGTGAGTTACTTAAGAAAATTTGAATGCTTATGATGCATGTTTTTCATTAAGTAGAAAAGGGGTTTCTTATCCAATTTTTACATGCACACATGAATGTATGAAAGGCATAAGTGAGTACGGCACCATTGTTAGCACCAGGGGAGTAAGGTACAAGACCTACTTAGGGCTACTTAAAGCCTCAACCCAGTTGTCTCTAATATACCACTTTCCTTAAATACGCATATGTACAAAAGAAATAAATGGAAAAAGAAAGAATGCAAAAGTTTGTATTTTATATTTTGGATTTACTTATGCAATCTACATGTGTAAATATGAGGATCCTTCTTAAATTATGACATGGGAGAGGATAAGAGTATATTTTAAGCAAGTGTTATATTGTTTTAAAAGAATTATACACTTTGCATATCTTATCCAAATCCATGTTAAGAGGTAAGAAAGGAAGCAAACATAAGACACATTTTTATATTCACATACAAGCTTATAAATAAAGTATAAGTAGCAGTTCAGTTTTAGGTAATTGATTCATATATTTTGAAAATAATTTGAATTTAGTAGTGATAATAGTCATTCATATTTCTAACTTAAAACACGCAAGTTTGACATAAAAGAAACATTTTATTTTAGTTTGATTTTTGAAAAGCATGGAATGTATGAAATAACATGACAAACACATTTAGCATGTTGGGAAAGAACTAAAGTAATGAAAGCATGTAAACACATTCACCTTAATTAATTCCTAAAACAATCTTATGAAATAGGAAAACTTATAACAAATCAAATTATTTTAATGTGATTTTTGTTTGATTTTGAATTTGATTTAATTTGAAAAATGTGAATTGAGTTTGCTGTTCCTAACACATTCCCACATGTGTTGGATATTTTGTTTAATTTTTAGATGATTAGATTAATTTTATATTTTGATTAGGTTAAGGTATGATTTAAGCATGTTAATTACTCCTTACCTACACCACCTTAGCATAGTTAATAAAATAATTATGAGCTAATGAGATGAGATAAAATATCACAAGGAATTTAAATTTGTAATGGACCTAGGAAGAAAAGGGCCTAATGCAATTTGGCTCATGATTAATGATTAATTAAGTTAAGGGGTTTAACTTAAGTAATTTCATAACACCCCTCACACATATGAGTTGAATTTTGATTTCCTTAATTATACTTAGGCTCTTGAACACCTAAGCATCTACCTTAGGTAGATTAATTGAGTTCTAGAAAGTTTTAGAATTTTGTGAAATTAAGGGGTATTAGTTAATTAACCCTTAATTAAGAGAGGATTAAGGAAAAAGGGGTTTAATAAATAACTTAGGAAAATGCCCAAAATTATTCCCTTAACCTCTATTCATTTAAACATACCTTAATCAACTCAATTAGAGGGTTAAACCACTAATCAAACCCTTAATTAACCTTAATTATATTAAGGCAGTAATTAAGAAATGAATTAGCAATTTCCCCAATTAAGCCACCAATAAATCCCAAGAAAATTAGGGGAGGCATAAGTCATCCCCAAAATACACTCAAGAAGTTTGGGAATAATTAGTGGATTAATTAAAGGGTAATTAGAAAATTATCATTCCAAATAAAACCTAAAATTAGATAAAGGCACTGTTCAAAATCATATGAAATTAATTTTATAAAATTTCAGATCAAATTATCTATCCAATGCAATTTATTTCATATTTTTTATGTTCTATGTTGAGATATTAATTTTAGAAGTTTAAGTAATTAATTATTTAAATCTAATTAAGTCCTTAATACCTATGGGTGCCATGCATTGGTTGATGCGTGCACTTTACGTGGTGCCTTCCATTAGTTATTGAAAACATCCCATTGTGTCTGCATGTGGCGGTGCACGCTTTCTTGAGATTAAAACCATGGATTAAAGGGGATAAAATAGGATACTAAGCATGTTTTAATCTTGGCCAGAGATCCTTCCCTATAAACGCATCTGAGGCATGGAGACCATCCATGTTCTAGGCCTTGATCTAAGCTCAATTGAGCTCAAATTGGGATGAAATTCAACCCACACCATCAACATGCATCCTAGATCACATCTAATGGTCAAGATCTTATGTCATTAACATTTCTTTCACAAAGCTCCACACCACATTGAGTTTAATGGTTTAAAAATAGCTAACATCATCAGAGGTGATCACCGGTACTCTATTCTCTTGGAGAAGCTTCGTTTGGCTGAGATGAAGCTTTGGTGAAAGTTTGAGGGGCTGAGGTTGAGTGGATCTTCCTATGGGTCACCTCCTCCTTAGCTTGAGCTTGGCTTTGATTGATTTGGATCTCCCTTTAAGGACTTGGAAGAGAGCTTGGGTGCACTTGACTTGGTCCTCATGAAGCTTGATGATGGAATTGAATGGAGTTTGAGTGTGGAGAAAGTTGGCAATTCAATGGACCTCCCTATTTTTTCAGGAAAAAATGAGAAGATGCAAATTGAATCTCCCTCTAGGAAGCTTAGGGTCACTTGCAAATGGCTCCTATGACTCTCTCTTACTCAATCGACAATGGACCTATTGGAATTGAAGTGAATTAGGGGAGTATATCTCCCCATTTGGAAATCAGACGACCGAGCATAAGCTTGTCATTTTGATCCAATTGCTCTGATTCAAAGGGTTGTTTGAGCTATTAGAGTTGTCCTTGAGTTCGATTTGGCCAGAGGAGTGGGAAATTTATACTTCCATGTGCTCAAAACAAGTGGAGGCATGATTCCCATGTGGCCATTTCAAGGGGAGTGGTCAGTTTAGCCATTGGGTCAAGTTGGGCTGACCCAAACCCATTGGGTTGGGTGCACCACCATCTCTAGGGCTCACTTGATCTATTAGGAGAGTATCAAGTAGGCATGAAGAGTATTTGACCAAATTTCCAATGAATTTGATCAAAATTTACACTATGGACTAGGGGTAAAATGGCCATTTGGTAGATTTTTTTGAATTTGATGTTTGGCATGTTGAGAAAATAGGTTTGCCCAAGTTTCATTGGAGTTCATTTGATATGATTTGGCTCATGTTGACCCATTTAGGTCAAAATGGGTCAACTTAAGTTGAAATTGGTCAAATTGGGTCAAACCAAGGGTTGGGTTAAGTTCATATGACCATTTGAAATTTTTGTTGGCTTTGGTTTGATTCAATTTAGTTTAAGTTTGAATTTGGTTCATATGACTTCATTTAGGTCAAATGGGTCAAGTTGACCAATTTGAGCCATTTGATCTAATTGATCTAGGTCATGGATAGGTTTAGGTTTAGTTAGTTATATGAAATGGATTGGTATCTTTATTTATAATCAATTTGGTTAAGTCGAATTTGGCTCAATATGATCATTTAGGTCAAGTTGGGTTCAAGGTCAATTGTGCTAGGTTAGGTCTAGTTGGCCAATTGAGCATTTGGTAAAGTTCAACAAGTGATTTAGAATGAACTTGACCCATTGGTTTCAATCAATTTGGCTTAGATCAGGTTTTGACACATTTTGACTTTTTAGGTAAAGTTGGGTCAACTTGGGTCAAGTGGCCAATTGGGCTAGGTTAGGCTCAAATGTTAACTTGGTCAAGTTCAAACATTGATCATGAATGAGTATTGATCAATGGTTTCAATCAATTTGGCCTATGGTGGATTTTAGCTATGTTGGGTTTAATTTTGGCTAAGTGTTGACTTGGTCAATGCTTAGGTTTGGTTTGACCCAATTTGAGTTATTGATCATCTCATGATGATTGTTGATAATGATGAGAGGTTTAGATGGGCTTGGTTCAATCCAATTTGGTTAGGATTAGAATTTGGCTCATAAGGGTACTTTAAGTCACTTTAGGTCAAGTGAGCCTAAGTGGGTCAAATGGCTTGATCAAAGCTTGATTTGAGTTTAAGTGAACTTGTTTATGGACTCATGATTGAAATATAAATCCATTTGCAAGTGGTTTGAAGTCAAATGTGTTTTGATTCATTTGACAATTTCAAGTCAAAAGCATGAATATGAATTTGACTTGGGTTGGTTGATTGGTGATTGTAGTTCATATTTATATTTGGATTCATGATTGAATGATTGATTGAATCATGAAGGAAAATCAAGAGTTTGACTTGATTTGAAGTTGGTTTGGCTAAGTTCAAACATTTGACTTGAAAGGCTTAGGTTAGATTTTGATTGAATTTGAGTTTGATTTTTGGATTTGGTTTGATTGATTTGAATTTATATTTCATTTATATATGTGAATATAAATAAGAATATAAATGAGTTATGAGAAAATTTCAAAGATTTGAAGTGATTTGATCATTATCTAGGCTAAGTCATGAAGAGGAAATTTAAAGGACTTTGGAAATATTTAGAGTTTGGATTTGATTTTTGAGTTTAGTTTGATTGATTTGAATTTATATTTCATTCATATATGTGTATATAAATGAGAATATAAATGATTTATGAGAAAATCTCATGAGTTTGAATTGATTTAAAGATGATTTTGGCTAAGTCCTCAAGAGGAAGGACTTAGAAAAGATTTTGAATTAGGAGTTTCAATTTTGGGTTTGATTTGGTTGATTTGAATTTATATTTCATTTATATATGTGAATATAAATGAGAATATAAATGAGTTATGAAGATTTCATGAATTTGAATTGATTTGAAGAAGATTTTGGCCAAGTCCTTAAGAAGGGATTAAAGGACTTAAGAAGGATTTTTTTTTTTTGTCATGGGCTTCAATCATGGGTTTCAATCATGGATTTCAATCATGTGATATTGATTTGAGTTTAGAAAATCAAATAAGATTGATTTAGAGTTTGAGAAAATCAAAGCGATTGATTTGGAGCTTGACTTGAAAGAAGGAAGGTGAGGAATGGTTCAAGATAAGGGTAGTCAAAGTTTGCTAACTCCCCTAAGGCATGACTTATTCCTATGGCTAACCCTTCTAAGTCTAGGGCTAAGTTGAGTTTCCACCTAATCACTAGATGTGTCTTAGGACTAAGGATCTCTTAATGTCTAAGAGGAGTCCTATGTCTAAGATGGAGGGGTTGAGAACTCATTCTAAAAATGAGGTCAACAAGGAGTTAGTTGGCGGCCAAATACCCATTTTCACCTTAGATTTAGGTCATACTTTTATCCCTCGCCAAAGCTCCCTAGATTTAGGTTCTGATGTTGGTTTTCTCCTTTGTGGGTCATAAGCATAAATCCTCACCTCTTAGGTATTTTCCATGACCTTTGTTGACCTCCATGCATGCACCATAAGTTAAGTCAAGCTCATAAGATGAATTTGATGAGCTTTAGCGTCTCGGTGAAATGCCCTTGACGGTGCTGAAAATCAGTCAAAAAGACCTCTGATCGATGAACGGACTCTGTCATCATGTTCAAGATGTCAAAATTGATCAGAATATGCATCTTGCATAATTCGGTTGATCGATCAAGAAAGAAGTTCGTCGATGTGTTGACACGTATATCAAGGTTGGAATGATGCGACGTTGCCCAAACGACCTCCGTTCATGAAATTGATCATGTCGTTAGTGTCAAAATGTTGAAACTTATCAAATGAGACTATCCATGCTCAATTCAGATGAGTTAGTCTTGAATGTCGGCGTCAGCGACGCATAAATTTGAACTGGAAATTGACCCTGATTCGACACCGATGTAAACTAAACGGCCTCCGATCATGAAACAGACTATGTTGTTGTGTCTAAAACATCAAAATAACTTTAAATCAACATATATATTAATTATATAATAACTTCATCTCAAGATTTCAAATTAGGGTTAATTAATTAGTTAAATGAAATAAAATAAAACATATAAATGCCTATAAGACCTAACCACAGGTGGCCTCTATTCATTTTATTGGCGGTCGTAATTCATTCAACTCTTTTCCGATTGAATGAACTCCTATCCTTCCTCACTCACTCTAGTGGATCCGGCGAGCGCGACTCAGTTTATCTCCCATGCCCCTCTCCCAATCGAAGGTCGATGCAGATTGAAATCCCTATTCATCCATCTTTCAGCTCTCTCATTCCACTAAAGGCGGTCGGTCAGGTCATCGTCTGAGCCAAATGAAGGAGAGCTTCCCCTCTCCTTTCTCTGTTGACAATCCAGGCCGCGATGAAGCCTCTCTCACAGTCTACCCTATGACTTCAGTAAGTCATCACAACGTCCTCTTCTCGCTCTCTCCATCTCTTCCTCCCTCATCCCATTTCCTTGCATTCTGCACTAACACAAAGCAGTGGATCTCCACATCCTACCCCCTCCTCTAGTTTTCCTTTTCCCATCATTAACTTCACCTCATTCTTAGCCACATAAAGCTTTCCCTTTCTTACTTTGTTTCTAGCTTAGCCAAGAAGTACACCCATTTCTTTATAGGTTCACTTCTCTTTGTGCTGTAGAAACCAAATTTCATCCTCCACTTGTCAAAATTCAGGCCAACCTCCTCATAAAATCTGCTCTCTTTTTTATTTTTATATTTCCCTTTCATCCCCTTCCATCACTCACTTGCACTTTATTTGTGATGTTTCATCCTCAAATGGTTTATTGATTCTTGGGCTAAAGCAAAATAGAAGGGAAAGAGTGTTTATATTGCAAAATCTAAAATTTTAACCTTATTACATTACTAGTGATCTACTGGTTTCTCTTGTTGTTTACAATGTATTTTAAGTTAGATGACATTAAGCTTTGCCACCAAATGCTCTTTTGTCCATTATACCATTGTAAAATGGAATAGAGATTATGAGATTTTAGATCCTCTAAAATCTTGTATCATGCATTTGGATGACAACCGTATCGCTCCTTGTAGCATAGCGGAAAACTGTAGGCGACACTCGTGATGAATTGGAAATTTACATGATTGCTTTTGTGCAGGTAACCTATACACACACTTTGTTATGTGCTAGGAAAAATGAAGACTTAAGCCGCTATCATCAACTCTTATGCAAAAGTATAAAATGCTCAGTCTTAAATGCACCTAAATCCTAATTGCAATGCATCTGATGTGATGAGCGGAACCCGTACGTGCTCTTTGTAGCACGATGGGGAAAACTCATAGGTGACACTCTCGATGCGATGGAAAAATTTATATAATTTCTTTTGTATAGGTAACCTATACACACTCTTTGTAGTGTGGTAGGGAAAATGAAGACTTAGGACATAGTTTATACCACTCATACACGCTCTTTGTAGCGGTGAGCAAGCCCAGCCTCCCGTCAGCCCCATCCACTTTAAGTTAAATATAATGAATTTCATAAATCTAAATTTAAAACTCCACATGCTGCTATTATACGCTACACACTAAGTGACCTAACGACTAGCCTAATCGAAAGTTCTCTCTCAACACTGAAAGGGGTAATTAAATATAGGTGCTTGCGCCTATAGGAAACCTGGGAAAACTCATAGGTGACACTCACGATGCGATGGAAAAATTTATATAATTTCTTTTGTGTAGGTAACCTATACACACTCTTTGTAGTGTGGTAGGGAAAATGAAGACTTAGGACATAGTTTATACCACTCATACACGCTCTTTGTAGCGGTGAGCGAGACCGACCTCCGATCGACCCCATCACTTTAAGTTAAATATAATGAATTTCATAAATCTAAATTTCAAAACTCTACATCTGTAATATACACACTAAGTGACCTAACTAGCTTTCAGTTCTCTCTCAACGTAATTAATATAGGTGCTTGCTATAGGAACAGATCTAAAGTCCTCACAAAATGAGGGTGAAATCTCTAGGTAGTGTCTTATAAACTATTACATCTGCCTTCTAAAAATTACACCAACACTTTAAATCACTCTCTTCATCGAGAGGTTGGTGGTAAATTTTTGGAGCCCATAGATTTCTGGCCACTCTACTGGGGACAGGTTTCTCTTTCCATCTTTAGCTAGTCTATAATAGTAATGAGTATAGTAAAATGAAAACTTAAAGTTATTTATAAAGTTAAATTGGTTGAAACTTAAAATTATTTTTATAATGAACATAATTCTAAAGTTTTGAAAATCTTTTCTTATTCATAACTTATTTTCATATTTTATCATGTTTGTTCTTATATATCTCATCATGAAAGTGTTGGATGATATATCAATTCGATTACTAATTCTCATCTTTCATTTCACGATGGATCTTGAACACCCTTCATTGTGCGATATGTAGAGCCAACATCCTAATCTTTGTCATCAACATCGAGGACACTATATAATATTGGTAGCATAGATTTCCCCAATGATGCTCAAACTATTGCTAGGCTGCGAGATAATCATGCATAGCTTGCTCATGTAGCATGCCAAATCCATTAAAACTCCTATCGCTACTACTGTTGAGGTCCCTCGAAAGAGAGCCTCTATATTTGAAAGGTTGGGACACACTGAAGCTCTAGCCATGAAGAGAATGATGACTAGGCAAACAATTTTAGTAGTGCATCCGAATGCTACTTTCTATTGATGTTGCCCTTTGCACAAGGCCAACATGATGCTAAAGCTTCCTCATCTGGAGGAAAGCTAACTAGAAGACAAAGGAGAAGAAGGAATGCTGAGTTGTGGGCCCAAGTGCTCTCACCTGGCCCCTCTATTACACAATCAACTGTGGAACCAAAAGCGAGTGTTCCCACCCACAAGAAATTTGAAAATCTCAAAGTGGAAAGGAATAAGGAACTCTTGGTGATATTAAACAATCGTTCGAAGCAAGGTACCAAACTCCAACCCCATAAAGGAGGCATCATGAGACTCTAGCCTCTAGAGTGCACAAGGTGCGTTAAAAAGAATAAGGCCTTATGAAGAAAAGATATCAAAGACCAATTATTAGAGAAGCCAACATTGCTCCACTACAAAAGCTACCATCAAAGGTAGTAAGAACTCAAGAGCATTACAAACTAGCCCTACGCGGTGAACATCGGGGCATGACACCTGAACCACGTGTTTAATATTCCGCTGTCGAAAGCTCCCGGTAGAAGGAAAAATAAGTATGGACGTCGAAGCCCCAAGAAGGCACGAGAAAGACAAAAGCGTGACATCCGGTTTGCATATTAGAGATCCATGACAGACCCAACAGGAATGGGTTCTTAAAAAGAATGTTATAGTCAATGAGGCTCATGGTGGTCAACACCCTGGAGAATCCAGCAGGGAATCCCATCACCAACCTAAATGATCTTCCCTCGATTTTGATCATAGCCTCGATTGAGAGACATTGACCCACACTCGAGCTCGGATGGAGATGTCGATCGAGATAAGACTACAAGAAGAAGAAGAGAAAGATGAAGAAGATATCATAGGGGTAGATGTGGTGTATATGGTACAACACATTAGAGAACCATCGATGTATATGATATCGATCAGGATCAAGATTTTGGATAGGTCCTTTAATGGAAAATTAAGGGACTTAGGAAATTTTGGATTGGGAATGTAATTCTTGGATTTGATTTGATTGATTTATATTTATATTTCATTTATATATGTGAATATAAATGAGTTTTGAGAAGATCCTAAGGATTTGAATTGATTTGATCAAGGTTTAGGCTAAGCCCATTAATGGAGAATTAATGACTTAGGAAATTTTGAACTTAGGAATTTCATGAATTGAGTTGGAATTTTGAGTTTAGTTGGATTGATTTGAATTTATATTTCATTTATATATGTGAATATAAATGAGAATATAAATGGATTTTGAGAAAATCCCAAGGATTTGAATAGGTTTGAATCATGATTTTGGTTAAGTCCTTAAGGGAAGATTAAGGACTTAGGAAAAATTTGGACTTAGGATTTTTTTTATAGATTTTGATCATGGGTTTCAATCATGGATGTTAATCAAATGAGATTGATTTGGAGTTTAACTTGAAAGAAGGAAAGTGGGGAATGGTTCAAGCTAAGGGTAGGCAATTTTCCTATCACCCCTAAGGCATAGCCTATTCCTATGGCTAACTCTTCTAAGTCTCTAGGGATAGGTTTGAGTGTCCACCTAATCACTAGATATATCTTAAGACTAAGGAACTCTTAAAGTCTAAGATGAATCCTATGTCTAAGATGGAGGGGTTGAGAACTCATCCTAAAAATGAGGTCAACAAAGGGCGCCCAATAGGTGTGGTGTGACTGACAAGGAAAATCGCATGTATTGGTGTTGACCGAAATGATCAACAATATTGAGAGATCACAAGCACTAACAGAAACAATCTATCCTTAACCCAAGGCATAGAGAGAATCCAGAGCTTAGTGCAATGTAGCTCTACTTATGTCCAAGACATAAGAGAGAGGAAGAATCCACTAAGGGATAGAGTGTGAACCTTCCTGGGAAGGGTTCAAGTCATCCACAAGAGATGAAAGGTCTAATTTAATTTGGGAAGAGGGTTGAATTTGTTTCAATTTTGTTAGTTTTAAATTTTTTAGATGAACCGTTGGTTTGCAATAGATGCACTAAGTAGGGGAGCCATGGAGGCTAAGACACTCAGTCCAATCCAAAGGGGTAGCCTACTAAACACATAGTAGGACTAGCCAACCAAAGGATGCCTTTGGTATGCAACAGATTTTAGGAAGAAAGCGTAGTAGACTTAGATCCTCCAAAGTAGAGATCAGTTGTTGGGGTAATCCATTAGCAAGACAATAGATTGAACCCAACCTAGGGCTGACTATTGAGTGAATGTCGTTGGGGGACTTAGATCAACTCAAAGATAGTCAAGATTGATTTCATTTTTAGACTTTGTTTGTTTTGATTATGATGGATCCCATAGGTTTGATGAACTGCACTAAGTAGGGCCATGGAAGCCTAGACCTAACTCAGATTTACCAATTCAATGGGAGTAATCTACCAACCACAAGGTAGGACTATCCAACCAAGGGGGAAATGCCTTTTTGTATACAATGGTCAAGTTTTAAGAAGAAAGCATGGGGACTCACATCTTCTAGAAACAAGGAACCATGGGGATAGTTCTTTGGAAAATAAATCAAACCCACCTAGGTACTATTGAGTGAATGCCACTAGGGGACTTAAATCACTCAAAGGTAGTCAAAGATTAAATTCATTTCATTTTAGATTTGTTTTGATTATGATGGATTCCATTGGTTTGTGATGGATCAATTGAAGGAGCTCATATCGCCTTACACTTATCTCATTTATGAACCAAAGGGAATAGCTTCCTAGTGGGAGAACTATCCAACCAAAGGAGTGCCTTTGGTTTGCAATGATCAATTCAAGGGAAAAAATCGGGGACTCACATCTTCCACTAGAAAAGATCACCGGGTGATCGCTTTGGGCAACAAATCAACCCGACCTAAGTTACCCGTCATGACAATCATACTAGAAAGAATGTGTCATGATCTTACATCTTTCAAAGTGAATGACTGGGTAACCGCTATGGACAAATAGATTAAACCCCACCTAAGGGTGACTACGAGTGAGTACGAGGTGATTTACCTCAACTCAAGTAGTGCAATTCCTATGTTTTTTCACCGCCTAAAGAGATAGGATGCCTACTTGGGAGAAGGGACCCTTTGGGGCTTGAATTCTAATTCACAAGAAAATTAATTTTATTTTGTTTGTTTATTTTTTTATCATTAACCTGTAGTTTGCGAGCATCAAGCGAGAAGGAGCTTATATCGCCTAGACCTATCTCATATTTACAACCAAGGGAGAATCTACAGATCAATAAATTCTCCAACCAGGGGGTGGCTACAAGGAAAGGGGCTCTCCCAAAAGTAACCCGTGTAGTGTCTAAATGCAAAGGACTTGATCCAAATAGAGTACCCATAGGGATGGGGCCTAAGGGCTTAATCCAACACCTGGAGAAGATGAAATGGCTAGTCATACATCAATAGGTATTCCATGTCAACTCAAGGAGAAAGCGGGACTCACATCCAAGGGTGGTGTACTCATTGGGTGAGTCATCACAAGATAGCGAACATCAACCAACCTAAGGTATTATGTTTACACAATCATTCTTGGAAGAAATCTTGAGGACTCACATCCTCCTATAGGAAGACATGGGATAGTTGGCTTCACTGCTATCCGACCTAGGGCAACTACTGAGTGAATGCCATTGGGGGACTTATATCAACTCAGAAGTAGTCAAGAGGAAAGGATCCTCTGGGGGACTTATCCTTAAACTCAAATATACTCAACCTAGTTAGAGCATGGTGGCCAGTTCAAGAAGAAAGCACGGGAACTCATATCTTCTTAAACAAAGTCAACATGAGGTACCATGGGCAAAAGACTATCATACTAACAAGATGCTTGTTGGTTTGCATGTTAGAAGAAAGCATGGGGACTCACATCTTCCAAAAAATGACCACTGGGGTGATATACTAATGAGGTAGCATGTAGACCCGACCTAGATCAGCTAATGAGTGAATGCCATAGGGGGCTTGCACCTACATCAAAATAGCTCGAGACAAAAGATTTGTGTCTGTTGTTGTGCATGTGTTAAAAGGGATAGGATGCCACTGGGGGACTCTTACACCTACCATAAACATGCTAGGGAATTTGATGAAATGATGCCACAGATGGCAAACAGGATTGCCACTAAGAAAGGATGCCACTTGGGTTCTCTCACACCTATCTTAGTTATGCTAATCAAAATAGGATGCCTCTCGGGTTCTCTTACACCTTCATTAAAAAGTGTCTAGAGATTATGTTTATGTTGTGAAAGAGATAGGATGCAAGGGGACTCTTACACCTACCTAAACATGTGACAGATTAAGACAATAAAACAACACTTTGAAAGAAGAGAAAATTTAATGAATGGAATCATATTTTGTTCTTTTTATTAATAATTATTTTCAAACATGATTTGTTTTATGGGTAATATTTCTTTAGATAGAGCCCATTAATTGGAAGCATCTGGTGTTCCCATTTATAATCAATAAGCTGATAAGATCCTCCTTGGTAAGCCTTCTTTACATAGGGCCTTCCAGTGGGTTCAAACTTGCCTCCCATCTTTCAACGAGCAACAATTGGTCTCCTTAGGACTAACACAAGTTCTCCTACTCAGAAAGACCTAGGGTGGACTAGCTTATTGTGAGCTTGAATCATTTTAGCCTTGTACAACTCGAGGTTCTGGGATGCCCATAGGCGCTTCTCCTCTAAACCTTTGAGCTCTTCTAACCACAACTTTGCATTCTCTGTAGTGATCTTGTTACCCAATGCTATCCTTAGTGATGGGAGTTGAACTTCTAAGGAAGAACCACTTTGGACCCATACACTAAGGAAAATGGGGTAGCTTGGAGTTAGTATGTGGTGGTAGGCCCACAAACTTCAACCAACTTGCTCATTCCACTATCATTTATTCATCAAGAGTCTTCTTGTATGGATGAGAGTTTTGTTGAATGCTTCTAAGCCATTTGCTCTAGGGTAGTAGATGGTGGAGTATCTCCAATTTATCTGTCTTAGCAAAGTTGTTGATCTTCATGCTTTTGAATGCGTATCATTATCAATATAATTTATCAAGGCACCCCGAACCTATATACGATATGATTCCTGAAAAATTGAAGCACATGTTGAGCTATGACCTCTCTGAGTGGGATGGCATCTGCCCACTTGGAAAAGTAGCCGGTGGCAGCAAAGATGAATTGATTCCCCTTAGAAGAAAGAGGATCGATTGGGCCCACAATGTCAGTACCCTAATACTCAAATGGCCATAAAGTCAATGTAGGTTATAGAATGTTGGGTGGCTGGTGGAGGACCACATGCACGACAACGGCATCTCCTAGCTACATCCATAATCGCATGATCGAAGGCCGTATCCAAGTCTTTTGATCTTCATCTTCATCTTTGGATCGATTGATGAGCTACATAGACCGTGTACCTTTGCCATGGGATTCATGTTTATCTAAATAACGTAACCACATTTGGTCAAAGGATCGATGACATGGGGTGCCATCAACAAGAGTGTTGGAGAGAGCTCTCAGTTTCACCTGATGGGCTTGTGACTTTTCTTGAGGTAGTTTGTCAGTGTTTAAGTAATCTATGAATAGTTTCCTCTAATCTAGGTCCTTGTCCATTTTGGCAACAGCAACCTCCCCTTCAAGAGAAGTCTCTTGATGAGTTCAAAATAAAGGGATATGTCTATTTTGGATCCTTATTGAAATGGACTCATCTTTTGACATGCTAATGAGTTTAGCCAAAGGATCTTCTCTGTGTGTTCTGGGGAACCTTGTAGATGGTAACTTGAGAATCAGCCAACGACTTCATGGTATACTCATAGTAATGAGAAGCTTGGGTTTGAGAACTAGGACGATAATCGGTTGATGATAAAGAATCCCAAGATGTTGATGCTCTTGACATTGATAGTGATGGCTAACTCTAGGCAATCAAAGCCTCATATTGACTTCATTGTTGGTGCGGGGGTTGGAAAGATACTATGAATCTCATCACATCATAGTTTAGAGTTAGAGAACTATTCCTACCCCCAGCCTTTCTTGGGAGAATAGATATGGTGCTTCACCTTTAAGAAAAGAAGCGCACCATCAAAATACATCTCCCATCAGCGATGGCTGGCCTCCTCTAAGTTTATGATTAGTTTGTTAGGGAGATCTTCACTAAGCGAGAAAGCGGAGGAAGTGGGTGTCTTTGTAAGAAATCTGCTAGTACATATCCTTTTACCACATGGAGGGGTATAAATGTGATGTCAAACTGTGAAAGTATCATGGACCAGCATGCCAAACATTCGGATAGCATTGGCCGTGTCATGAGATACTATAGTGGATTTATTCTAGAGATCAAGTTCACCTTATGAGAAAGCATATAATGTCATAGCTTTTGGGAAGCAAAGATCAAAGCTAGGCAATATTTCTCAATATGTGGATAGTTTACTTCAGCAGAAATCAGATGATGGCTGAGGTAGTATAGAGTGCCCTCCTTCCCTTTATCATTGGCTTGGGCCAGAGAGAGTCATCTAATCTGGCCGTAGAGGATGAGTGGCTGCCGGATAGGGCTACTAGAATTGGCTTCACCAAGTACTCTTTGATATCTTTAAAAGCATTCTGACACTTGTCATCCCACTTGAACTTGGCATTCTTTTGGACAAGTGTTGAAAATGACTTGCATCTCCCTAACAGGTTTGAGATAAAGCATCTTAGATATGCCAGCCATCTTTGAAAGGATCGAGTTGAGTTAAACTCTTAGGAGGTGGCATTTATGATAGCTTTAATCTTTTAGGATCTATCTCTATTCCTGATGTCGAACAACAAACCCCAAGGAATTTCCCGAAGCTACTCGGCACACTTGATTCATTTTGAGGTTATATTATCTTAACCATTCGAAAACTACTCTCAAGTCAAAGAGGTGGTCTTCCTTTTCTCTACTCTTAACTACTAGATCATCAATGTAACACTCAACCTGATGATGGATGAGCTCATTGATGATCTGAGTCATGTCCCATTGGTATGTAGCACCAGCATTTTTAAGGCTGAAAGGCATGACCCTATAACAGAAGATTCTGATTGTGGTTTGAAAAGCAGTGTTTCTTTCATCTTCAGGAGACATCTTGATTTGGTTATAACCATATGTCCGTGAAAGAAAATCGCATTAGATGAGCGATGTCCACCATTAACTCTAGTATAGGAAGAGGAAATTCATCCTTAGGACATGTCTTGTTTAAGTCCCAAAATCACTAAATATGAATTTGACCATTCTTCTTCTTGGGATGACTAGCTAACGGTAGGATATTTTTCCTCGATAAAACCTAGCATCGATCGGTTCTTGACTTGAAAAAAGACGATGTTCAATTTCTAATCGCATGCATCTTGGAGCTTGCTTAATAAGGGTAGCGTTAGGATCTATTGCTAGCTTGTGGACTGCTACGTCAAGAGATAATTCGAACATTTCTTAATAACTCCATGCAAAATAGTCTTTAAACTCAATCAATAGCTTAACTAAGTCATTGGTTTCTTCTTCATTTAGCAATGAACTGATGTATGTTGGGCGTGGATTTTCTTCTATCCTGTGGTTGATTTCTTTAAGCATTTCTATTATTAAATGAATCTCCTCTTAAATTATGGCGTGCCTCTTTGACTTGGAGATCATCTGGATCATGAAGTTTCTAAACACACATTCTCATAAGAGTTGGAGATGTGTGAGAAGAAACTATCAGACTCCAAATGGTAGGTAACAACTAGGAAGTAATCTTCATCATCAATTGGACCCACTATGCCCAATCCTAATCCTGCTCTTGATTGTGCTTCTTTACCTGTGTTGTTCCATAGCTTCTCAAAGTATTCTGACCTGTGCTTGGACAATGTGTGAGAAACTAAACCTTTATATAAGATTTTGAACACAAGGCGAGTAAAAGTCAAAAGGTAATTCCATTAATTCTTTAAAAGAATCTTCCTCAAGCTCTACATCTTCAGGGCTTGAGGATGATGATCCCAAAAAGAACTTCTTTTACTTTATATCATTGGAAGACTTAGGGACTTCCTTAACTACTAAACCTTCAACTTTGAGATGTAAGTGGCGTAGAGCTAAGGTTCCCAACTGCTGCCTAATAGTTTCACATAAACCAGATTCAAATACTTTTCTTTGCTTGGAGGCTTGGTCTTCATCTCTGGCTAGATCAAAAGTCACCTCCAATGGAACCCATTAAGAGGGGTTGGCTGGTATACTAATCACATTAGACTCATCCTTTTTGATTCTAAGTCAATATGAATAGTAGGGTATTCCATGAATTGGAACATGACCTCTATTGGTGAAGGCCCAGATCTCCCACCTAGAACGCCTATTTTTGTCTACCTCTTCACGTGGAGGTTGAGCCATTCTACCCACATGTCCATATGATGGAATGAACTGTGGGTGGAATGTAATATGCTGATCTATTTCTTCTTCAATTCCCCTTTCTTGTGTACTTGGACTTTTTTTTCATTTCTTTTATCCTTTATTTTTCTTCATTTTCTTTTCTTTTTTATTTTGCATTTGAATTTTGTCCTAGTTCATGGAAGGGTGTTTTGAGGAAGATAGTAGGTCACATTCTCATAAATCTCAACCTCTAACTAAAATGGTTGTTCATCTCCATTGACCATTATAATTCCATTATTTATGAACTTGATGCCGATGAAGAGGATGGAATGATCTTGTTAGATATCCAAGGCCTACCAAGCAAAAGCTGAATGAAGTATTTGAATCAATGATGTAGAACTTGGCTTGATCTTCCAGTCACCATCTCCAAAGTAGTACTATATAGAACCTAAAGCCCTCACCTTGATCATTTAATCCTCTCAACATCCTATCTCCTCGGTGTGGAGATGTCAATCTTCATAGGCAAGGGTCTTTAGACTCATAATGTTCACTACATCCATGAGAACCCTAGCGAGTCTGAACCTGTCCATGTCAACTGTGATGTATAGGGCGGTTATGCTCCAGTCCCCCCAAAAAGAAGGTCTTCATCTGAAGGTGATCCCTGGGCTTTATTTTCAGATAATGTGCTTCTCACCTATACAGCCTCGAAGCTAAGATATTTCGTGATCAAGAGGGCCTTGATTAGTGATTCTCTCATCTCTTTGATATGACAAGGGCATCATATATGCTTAGCTTAGATGACAACTTTCTTAGATGAGAAAGGACATTTTAGTACACCTTCGACTGATCTTCCATAAGCATATCCAAGGGTGGAGCATCTGGAAGGGCTTCGATCTTCACAATGACTTATTTCCTCATCTTGAGGTGCGCCTAGAGGTAGAACATTGCCACTGAGGTTGACTTGATCTCTGTGGCGGTGATGGAAGGTTCTACCTACACTTTAGGCTCACCTATAGCTTCTCCTATGGGACTCTCTAAATCGGATGATTCCAAGTCTATCTCAAGAGGTGAACCCATAGTATTCAAAGTTGGAAAGTCCAACTCTAAATCAGAAAGAGGAAGATTGAATTGTTATAGTTGTTTAGACTTGAGGAGTTATCATTAGGAATAGAAGAAGACAACCCATCGAGAGACACATATGTAATTCAAACTAGCTTTATTCTTCAAATTCTTAGAATTTTTTGGAGGTTTAAAGTAGAATTCAAGTAAAGTGAGTGAAGTAAGGGATTTGATGCCCTTACCCACTGATACAAGAGTTCTACTAGTAGAAGAAATAGAGCTAGTTAGAATGGAAGAAGTCGCTAGTGTGGAAGCTACAACTGAAGGTTGGAGGCTGGACACGATTAGTGGCTATGCTAAAGGGGTATCCTAGGCCGACACATGCTATTGTTGTTGAGCTCCCCCTTTCTTAGAGTTGGCACTGGCAACTTGCAAACCTTCCTTGGTGTTGGAGGTTTGAGCTGACTTAGGCACCTACAAAGAAAGCTTTTTGATCTTTTGAATTATTTTTTTAGAGGTTTTGGACAAGGTGATGTCCCAACCTTCTTTAGTTTTGGTAGGATCACATGTATCTCCAAGGATTACCCTAATAGAACTGGATGGTTATTCCATAAGATATTCCTTTGGGATAACTACAGATGTCTTGAAACTGTGTTTAAACCAATCCTTAAATGTGAATCAATCCTCCAAAATGTGGCCTAGCATATGGTGGTAAGGGCAAAAGTTTGGATCATGACTTTTGCCTACTTCCTCCCTCTAGGCTCAGTAGCTAAAATCAAGTTTCTTTAAGATTCTTAAAGATTTTCTTGATTACCTCCTTAAAAGAATAAGGTTTTTTTTAACTTATCTAAAAGAGTAGGTAGACCATAGCTACCTGGGCGGGTATACATGCCGCTATCGGTATGGTCGAGACGGTGCCGGGCTTGGAGGCTGCGGTGGAGGCTAGTAAGGTTGCCTCATTGCTGACAAAGGAGGTGGAGTATAATGAGGTCGTGGTCTCTCAGACTTGTTGATTAACTTCTCAAATATCTTGATAGTGATTCCCTTAAGCATGAAGGTGACTGGGCCATGGATATTCTTCAAAAGAATCTCAATGACATGTTGTTCAGATAGTTGTGGTTCACACTTCATACTTAGGTTGCGCCATTGAAGAATATAATCGACAAGTAACTCACCAGAGTGCTGTTGTGCTACAATCGATAGCCTAATCCTATGATTAACCCTTCTAAGTCTCTAGGCTTAGGTTAAGAATTCACCTAATCAGTAGAATTATCTTATGACTAAAGAGCTCTCAGTGTCTAAAAGAGTCCTAAGTCTAAAGAAAAGAGGTTGAGAGCTCACTCCAAAAGTGAGGTAAACACCAACCTAGCATGGGTTAGCCTGAGGTGGGTTAGGTGAACCCTTATTTGGGTGAGTGAGGGTCGCGCCAAGATGATGGGAGAGTGGACTTTGCTATTTTTGGAAAAATCCCACATGGAGGAGAGGATCCATGGAGTATTTTTATTGGGCTTGGCTCCAAATGGGTTTGGGTTGATTATGGGCTGACCTAGGCTGAATTTGGGATGGGTTTGGTCAACCACCAAGGTCCCATGGGTTGCTTTTATGGGTTTTGGCTTCATTTGGTCAAATGGGTTCATATGAGTTCATGTTGGGTTAGGTTGACCAATTGGTCAAATTGGGTCAAACCAAGGCTTGGATTAGGTTCAAATGATGACTTGAATAGTTTTGGTTCAAGTGGTTTCAATTAATTTGGCCTAGGTTTGATTTTGTCTCATTGGATTCATATAGGTCAAATTAAGTTGATCAATTTGACCAATTGACCAAATTGGGTTAGGTGTTGGTTAAAGTTCAATTGGTCAATTGAAAATGATAGGTTTTGGTTTGAATCATTTTGAATTTAATTTGATTGCCAATTTAACCCTTTAGGTCAATTTGGGTTTCCAAGTTGTCCAATTAGTCAAATTTGGCTCAATTATAGCTTTGGTCAAGTTCAATAATCAATTTGGAATTAACTTGAGCCATTGCTTGCAATTAATTTGGGTTAGATTATGATTTGACATATTTTAGCCTTTTAGGCCAATTTGGGTCAACTTGGGTCAAATTATCAATTGGACTTAGTTTAGCTCAATTGAGGGCCAAGTCATGTTCAATCACTGATCATGAGTTAGTTTGAATCAATGGTTTCAATCAATTTAGTGTATGGTAAGTTTTGGCTAGTTTAGGTTTCATTTAGGCTAAAAGTTGGCTTGGTCAAAGGAACAAGTTAACTTGGTTTAACCCAATTCATGGTGATTGATCATCTTAGGGTGATTATTGATCATGATATGAGGCTTGGATGGGCTTGGTTCAATCCAATTTGGGTTGGATTAGAACTTGGCTCAAAAAGATCTTTTTGGCCACTTTGGGTCAAGTGGACCTAAATGGGTTAATTGGATTAGTTTTAGATTGATTCAAGTTTAGTTGAACTTATATATGAGCCTAAGATTGAAATATAAATAAATTCAACCGCACAAATTTGGAGTCCACTAGATTTTGGCTCATTTGAAGTTTCCAAAAGGGCTAACTTGGACTTGACTTGGGTTGACTTGACTTTGGTTTGATGATTGTAAATTTCATTTGTATTTGGATAGATGATTAAAAAATGGTTGATTTGAGAGAAAATTCATTGGTTTTGGCTTGATTTGGATAGGATTTGGCCAAGTCTAAGAAACAAGCTTAAAAGGCTTGAATTGGGTTTTGATTTGATTTTCGATTTGGTTTTGTTATTTGAATTTATATTTCAATAGATATAAATGCTATTCATGAAAAAGTTGAGTTAGACCGCTTAAGGATTTCAAAAGGAAATCAATTTAGTTTGATTTATTTGGTAATTAGTAGGTGGGTTTCATTTATATTTGTGAATATAAATGAAGAAATTATTGATTTATAAAGAAATTAGTTAATTTTAGGTTGATTTGTTTTAAATTTGATTAAGCTTATGGAGGTAGGTCCACAAGGCTTAAGAAGGGATTTAGCTTGGTTTTATTTAGTTTGATTTAGTTTTAGTAATTTGAGTATGAATTAAATTTATATTTGTAAATATAAATGAAGTAATAATTGATTTATAAAGAAGTCAATTATGTTTGGGATAATTTAGGTGGAGATTTGGCTAAGTTTATGAGAATGGGTCATATGGCATAAGAAGGAATTTTGGAACTTGGATTTAATCTTGGGATTGAATTATCTGAAGTTGGATTTGAATTGGAATTTGATAAATGATTAAGAGATTGAATTGGGATTGATTTTAATTTGATTAATACACATAAGTTGAAATCAAAGCTTAAAGGTTTTGAATTCAATCATAGGTTCATGGAGAGTTTTGAGAATTTGATCATGAGATTGATTATGAGCATTGGAAATTTAGTTTAGATTTGGTATGAATTTGAGGTTTAGTTGAGAATAAAATAATGTATTGGGTTTAGGATATAGGGTAGGCAAGTCTTCCTAAGTTACTAAGGCATAACCTATTCCTATGGCTAATTCTTAAGTCTTGCTTAGGTTAAGTGTTCACCTAATCACTAGAAGTGTCTTAAGACTAAGGAGCTACTATCAATAAGAGTCCTAGATCTATGATGGGAAGTTGAGAACTCACTCCAAAGTGAGGTCAATAGAGATAATCTGCACTATTCACGAGTGTACACTTACATTTAAAAAAATTAAACCACTGGGAGCTTATTATGGATCCCAATGGTGTAATATGTTGTATGGAATGTCTTTCAACATGATATGAGTATTTTTATTAGTTTTCTAATGTACACTATGTCCACTGAGTGCACACTCATTTTTTTTTATTTAAACCAATCAGGGACTTCCTATATCCCTTCTAAATGCTACTATAAGTGAGGTTCTTTCAAGAGGATTTGGGTGATTTTAGTATTTTCTATGTGTACACTCAGACACCTTTTAATTTTAAACCACTAGGGGACTTCAAATTATGGATCTCTGGTGTTAAATGATGGAATGCCTTCAATATGATTTTAATATTTTAATCAATTTAGAGTGTACACCCTTTTTATTTTAAACCACTAGAGACTACCATTATGGATCTCAATGATGTTATATGCTGAAATGCCTTAAAACATGATTTGAGTATTTTTTTATTAGAGTGTATACTATGTACACTAAGTGTACACACACTTGGAGGACACCCTTTATTTAAATTTGAATGCACCGGGACTTATTCTGGTTGTAATGCTCATTAGTTTCTTTTCATTTGAAGCTTAAAATTTTTGGAAATAAATAACTTTCTAGTGTGCCATCCACCATGTAGACATTCCTTGATTCCATTTAACACTTTCCGAGAGGAAGTTCTTGTGACACCAAGAAGGCTACACATACATCAATTCATTAAAATTCTTGCCATTTAATAAGATTTGGTTGTTATCACTTCCTCATGTCATTGGAATATAAAAGTGTTCTATATTGGTGGCCATTGCTTTCCTTGCAGATCGGATGAAGTTGCTTTAATCATAGGGAAGCCAATTAGAGGGGAAAATGTCACATGATAGAAATCCCCACTGTTAAAGTCTAATTCAATAGATTTTAAGAATAAAATAAAGAAGCTCGATTGTCCATTGAGCTCACATCTTTGTGAAGTTGTACAGTTTTGATTTCAAATATATTTTTTATATCTCTTAATTATAAAGTGGTGTCAAACTTGATCTCCCACACTGATAATATAGAGAAATTTGTTGATTATAATTGGCCAAAAGCCATATGGAGCTTCCTAGTTTCATAATTTGATGTGATTACATCAAAAATTTTGACACAAAAGGCACCCTGGTATATGAGTGGCTTTGTCACTTTTGATGATATGTGTTGCATTTTTGATTTATATTATCTTATACATTGAATATAACTTATGTGACTCTATGATTTGGGTTATCGAGCACACAAGAGTCATAAGTTGCTTCCTAAAAGCAAATGTTATGGTGGCCAAAAATAAACTTTGTAGAGGAATCATAGTCATCAAGGAGGACACGTGTAAAGTTAATTAGACTTATTTCATTGACATCAAAATGATTTATTTATTCCAAATTACCAATATTTCTTATTGGTGTACGCTTAATCATTTCTGACATATCGAAGAGGAGACTGGCTTTTGAAACATTTTCCTCAACAAATATCTCACATTGATCTGTGAGGAGTCTCATTAAGTCAAGAGTGATGTGAGATCTCCACATCTCTTCAATATTCTCCTCCTTCATGTGCCTAAAATGCCATCTGCTACTACTTGCAGAGAGTGTTAAGAAGGAGAATATACTTTCATCAATCTTGGGGGATAGACTAACATTTTTAAAGCTACAATAACGAGGAAAGTATATGATATATGTTTGTCATTATTTGGTTTTAATACAAATCGAACCAAAGTTTTGAGTAATTTACATGGTTTTGAAGTTAGAATTTGATTTTGGTTTTAATTAGAAAAATTTGGTTTTGGTTTTGAGTTTTGTTAAATAAAAATTTTGGATGGAACCAAATAAACCAAATTATATGTAATATTTATATTATTAATAAATGTATAATAGGTTTATCTATTATATTCTATTTTATTTATTTTAAAATTTTAGAGCACTTTTTTGTAGGACCATTATCCAATTTACAAAATATTTTGGTCTCATAATATGGTGATATGGTTCCATCAACTTTTAAGTTCAAAACATCATTGTAAGTAAAAGTTAAATATTTTTTTTTCAATGAAGTAGTGATTTTGATTATACAATAAAAATTATGCAATAATTTTAAATGTAACCAACTTCATTTATCAAAACCAAACCAAAATAACCAACCAAATTATTATTTGGTTTGTTTGGTTTTGCATTTTATTTAGGTTTGGTTCAATATTTTGAAAATCCAAAACCAATGGTTTTAAAATTTATCATCAATATCCAAATCAACCAAATGCACACCCCTAGCTTGCTATCCTTGAGGAGAGGGCTTGTAGACAAGAGAGTCCAAGCATGGGAGAAGATCCTAAGGAGGCTGGTATAGGGGCAACCATAGAGGCCACCCATCTAGAGGAGCCTTTGGAAACCACCTTAATAAAGGATGTGCAGTTGATTGTATATGAAGGACCCGCATCAGAAAAAAGACACTGCTCAGCCTTCAATCAGAAGCATAGCACGTGGTGTGAAGGAGAGATAACTTAAAAAGAGGAAAGCAGTCTTGTCCCCAATCATAAGGGTGCATAGGAAGACACAGAGCACAGCAAAGGTTGCAATTTTTGCCACACCGGATGAAGAGTGGGTAGAGGAGGTATTTCTTCTCTATTACACCACTTTAATCTAATAAAGTTGATTTTAGTATTTTTTTTTATGTAGACAGGGTGTAGAAGAAGTTCCTATGATAGAGGAACAAACTACAACAGTTATAATAATGGTTGAGGAACTAAAGGATACGATAATCTTCATTTTATAAGCTTCTCCTTTATTTCATCTTGAATATAACTCCTAAAAGATGGCATTCCTTGCAACAAGCTAAATGAAGACCATTGAGTTCTCATCAAGAGATGTTCGCCAATAATAGGAGTTCATTGACACATCTTGCGCCCAATTTAAGGATAAGTACATCATTGTTTAATATATTCAATCTAGTATCCATAAAATCACCCTTTAATTTAGATTGCTAACATGCCCATGCTGCTCACATGAATGAGTGATAACATTTTCTCGATCAAAAATATCATTATTGCTAGAGGACAAATTGATGAATTATTGATAGATCAGTATTTATCCGATGCACATGTTGATGCCTTTATAGGCCAAGAAAAAATAAGATATGTCAGTCCTATTTTATATATCTCATATCTACACGGGTGAGTTCATGCAAGGAAGATTGGCTTATAATTCCTTCCATTTTTTTTGTTATAAACTTATTAATTTAACTTTTCTTTGAATTTGTGGTGTTTATTTTTAGTTTATATGTATATTGTGGGCGGGGGAGGGTGATCGAGTTAAGGACTCCTAAGGCATGATGGGTCTTTGAATATACCAGAAAATTTTCCCCTACTTTACATTGATGAATAAAGTAGGGTTTATTTAAATCGGGTTCTAAAGTTCCCTATAGGGGCAAGCCCTCATAGTTAATTACATCCTAAGGAAGGTGAGTTCCTTAGGAATACTCTCGATTAAAGTAGGCAATCCAAAGATTTCAAAGATAGACTATCAATAAATTGGCTATATTTGGAAAATCAAGTAGGATAGATCAAAAGGAGAGACTTATTATTGAAGCCAAAAGGAGATGAGTAGGGGATGCTCATGATACTAGAAAACCTAGTAAGCATCCCAAACTACCATATGGCTGGGCTTTATATTTTTGAAATTGAAGAGAATTATATGCTTCAGTTGAAATTTTATTAAAAAAATTAAGACTTATGACTCCACAACACAAGATTGTGGAAATAACTAAGAGAAGAGAATTTATGCTTGTAGCCTGTAAGGAAACAACAACCTCATATCCTAAATCTAGGGAGCTTTAGCGAAGGCCAAAAGATGTCCTAAATCTAAGCTGAAAATGGGTATATTGTTCACCTCCACAAGAGAAGGTAAACCACCCGAACTTATAACCGCCTAGAGTGGCAGCCAGCTAACTCCTCCTATATTTTAAAACCATGTAGTCAAGTCATATATTTTACAAAATGGTTAGGTTGTTATTATTTAGAAAGAAACTAAAGTCCTTAAACCTACTCAAGAGACTACAGCATGAGTGGTATGAACAATGACTTAGTCTAATGCAAATTTTATCAAATTTTATTTAATTTTAGACTCTTTATTTTGACAAAGGCTATGGAATTTTATATGCCTAATTGCATGATGAAATAGTGTTATTGGCTAAATCAGAGAAAGAGGTATTTTTCACCACGAGGGAAACCCTCAAAGGTCAAGTCTTCTCTTATGGTGCAAGGATGGAAACCCTCTCTTAGCAAGAATGAAATAATATGATTTGCATGATATTAAGCATACAATATTTAGCAAAGGGGTTGCTAAATCTTTCAATTATCTTGATTTAAAACCTAGGCTTTAAATGAGATTATGAGTTATTTAGAAAATTAGATTATGAGTTATGATTAGGGTAAAAAGATTAATTTTCCTTAAGAGCCTAAGCGGATCCATACCACACATTAAGTCATCATACATAAAGAAACTAAGAAAATACATGTCATTTCTATTGCACAATATAAACAATTTATAAACCCAACATGAAAGAATAACAGGCCAGTGTGGTTGGGTATCTACAGAAAATAAAAAGGGTAGAGGTCACCTTTAAACAACCTGATATATGAAAGAATAATTACAAATTATAAATGATAAGTGTTATGGGGGAGTCTTTAATTCTTCATGCTTCCTCCATTTCTTCATTTGATTTACTTCATTTGATTTGGTAGGCTTCTAGACATCACATGGCACCCCAGGATTAAAGCTGTTCATCATTAACCCCATAACACTTAACCAAAGCCCTAATGAACAATTACATTAAAAGAATGGAAAAGAAAATCTAACTACATCCGCAAAATAAGTGTAACTAAACACACCATACAAGATATATATATAATTTGGACTTAGCACCCTGAGCATGGGTAACCAAGTCCACTTGTCCTAATGTAAATCATGCTTAAGGGTTAAGCAACCTACAAAAGTGAGCAGTTATATTTATTTTAAGTGCCCCTTAAGCATAATCTCCTACAGAAAACATGATTAGGCTAATCAGGACCTAACATCCAGTCTATAAAGCATACACCTAACATACAGTCTATAACAATACATCACAAAACAAAGCATACATCAAACCATGCACCGCCCTAACATAAAGCTATAAGTGATGACTTAATCTAATGTGTGTGTATTAAATCATGTGTGGTATGTCCTAACTAGGCTTTAGAGTTAAGAATTTCTTAATATGAAGGACATTTAATTATAACTGGTGGTTTCAATTTAAGTGGTTTAATTGATTTGTAAATTTTACTTGATGTTTTCTTTTGTTTCATTTGACCTACACAAAATAACTAAGTGTTATAAAGAGAAAGAAAGAGAGGATCACTCTTTTTTATCCCTACCTTAAGTCACATCTAAAGCAAATTAATTAATCAATTCTCTTTAGTGAATGGCTTATTATATATTTTAATTAATCTGTAGTTTAGGTTTACTTTACATAAATTCATTCAATAAGAAAGGCATCTTAAGATTAATTAGAATGAACTACTATCACATGATACAAGTTTATTCATTTCTTTCCATCATATGCAGCATGTATATGATTAAGTTCTAAACATACCTATACATGTAATTTATATTTTATATTTAAATTTGGAATGCACATATACTTGGAATTGATGTTTCATTTGGTTGAACCATTTTTTGTCATATTAATTTAAAGCTATATCTAAATTCTTATACCAAAGCATAAGAAACGAACTCTAAATCATATGGCTAATCAACCCAACCACTTGAACAAAAAATATAAATGCATGTCTTTTAATAGAAAAATAGGGTTTTCATTCATTAGCTAAATACACATTCAAATGTATAAAAGTTTTAAGCAAGTATGGCGCCATTGTTCTACACCAAGGGAGTGAGGTAGGAACCTCCTTGGGGCTACTTAAAGCCATGCATCCCCGGAATGTCCAGACTAATATACCTGCTACTTTTAAATACATATGAATGTTTAAACACCTATGAGAATGAAAATCATGCAAAAGTAGAAGTTGGTTTATTTGATTTATTTGTGTAAATGAATCAAAGCTCTATCCCAATTCTAAAGTCAAAATGCATAAGAATGAAATCAAACAGGTATGTCGCCATTGTTCTGCACTAGAGGAGTGAGGTAGGAACCTCCTTGGGGCTACTTAAAGCCGTGTGTCCTCAGGATGTCCAGACTAATATACCCATTAACATTTAAACTTATGCAAGTCAACATATGAATGTAAGAAGAGAATTCACTTCATACACTAAGCTTATATTCACATGCATCTCCTATGTATGTGTAACTAAAGTCACAATATACATATTATTCTTCATTAATTAGCTTTTGAAAATACATTTGAGATTTAATAGTGATAATAGCTACACATATTTCTAATTAAGTCAACACATGCAAATTGACATAAAGAAAATCATTTTCATTCGATTAATTTAAAAGAAATGAATGCATTAATGCAAGTGGCATACAACATTTTTAACATGATTGGAAGCAAATAAAAAACACAAGCATGTAATTTCATTCAATCCAACTAAGTCCTGAGGATAATCATATTAAACAAACTCATTTAAAATAAACCAAAGTTTCTTAAAGCCATTTTTTATCTTTATGTTTGGTTTGATTTAAGAAATATGAAAGAAGTTTGCTAATCCTAATCCCATTCCTCATGTGTGAGTTAATTTGATTTAATGAAAAGCAATTAGGTTGATTTTATAGCTTAATTAAGTTGAGGTATGAATTAAATCAATTAATTAAATCCTTACCTACATCACCTTATGCTACTTAACTAAATAATGATGAGCCAACATGAGATGCAACATGAAAATTAGCAATAAAGAAAGCGAAAGGGGCCTGCAATTGGCTCATAATTAATAGTTAATTAATTAAGGGACTTAATTATTTTTATGGTTTTCTCACACATGTGAGCTAATAATAATTTCATTAGCTCTCTCTCTTTAGGTTATTGAACACCCAAAGAGCTACCCAATAGTTAATTAAGGAAGGTAGGTTTAATAAAGTTAATTAAGTTTCTTAATTATCTAATTAAATTCTAATTATCTTTAATCAACAATATGAAATGGACTTAGGGGAAGAGACAAAGAAAGAAGCCTAAGTCTCAATCCCTAAATCTTTTCAATTAGTTAATTAAAATTTAGATATAATTTGGGTTTTGATTGATTTGATTAATTAATTAATTAATTAGTCTTGATTAATTAATTTTAAAAAGGGAATGAAGAAGACTTAAGGAAAAGATTGGAAGAGGGGTCCCAACCCATTTCCCTATGTTTCTCCACTATTAGAGGCTAATGAACTCAATTGATGGATCAATTCACTGTTCATGTAATTAATCATCACTAATTAAGCTAAAAGAGTAATTAAGGCTTAATCAATCAATTACCCTGATTAACTATCCAATAAATTCTAAGAAAAAATAGGGAAGTAGAGATCATCCCCCTAAACATCTCTAAAAAGTTTGAAATTAATTAATTAATTAGAGAATTAATTAAAATTTTAATTAAACCTTAATTAGGCAAAAATTACTATTCAAATTAATTAATAAAAATTTTCTTGGATTCTCCTCTAAAATACCTTTAAAATGAGCCTCATTCATATTTTTTGTATTTTTTAGGATTAGTTTGATTTTAGGAAGTTTCAGCCTTAAAATTAATTAAAATAGCCCTAATTAACCCTTAATCTCGTCGGCGCTGCATGGCTACTGACGCGGTGCGCACTTTCCATGTGGTGTGATGGGATAGGCTATTTAAGTTGTCAAATTGGGAAGCTAACTTGGATTATAGCAGATGCACTTTCTCATGGACTGTTTGATCTAAGATCGAACGACCATGATCAGATCCTGTGATTAATGAGGAAACAAAGGTGGATCTAATGTTATCAAATCAAGACCATCCATTTCGATCACGCGGAACGGATGACCCGTGATCTGTCTCCTTCGTGAATGGCAAAAAATGTATATCATCCATTTTTCTTCATTCGATCCGAGTACACCAGAGCTCAAATTGGGATCAAATTAACCCCACACCATCTGGAGAAGAAGGCAAGCACATCATACGGTCAAAAATACATGACATACAAAATTCCTTTAAAAAGGACCAACCACTTTTTCCTAAATCAATGGTTTTGAGACTCACCGAGCTAATGTTCGGGGTGGGATCTCCAGGTAGCTTTGTTTGGTTGAAATGAAGCCCTGTTAAGCCGCATGAGCTTTGATTTAAAGTAGTTTGCTCTATGGACCAAGCTACTCCTATTTGGCATTCGATCTTAATCAAAGTATGGCTTTCGATGGCTTTGGAACTCAAGGGATGATTTGCTTGGCTTTTATTAGGTGTGGTGAAGGCATGTGCAAGGTTAATTGAGGTTTGATGGAGGATTGAGCAAACAGGACTTCAGATTGGCCTCCCCTATTTTAGCTATGCACGGGAGAAAGAAATCCTAGCTCGAGAGGCTTTGAAACATTCTAGTGAAGTCTCTGGATTTCAAAATCACTCAAGGAGCTCTCCTAGTGTGAATTGTGATAATTGTCACTCAAATTGAGGGAGTATACCCCAAAATTTAGTGTGATGGATGGACAGGATCTCCCATGAATTTCACCACCACCACCATCAGGCATTGGGAGGGGTCACCACTCCACGTGGCCAAGAGTGGAGGAGAGTTATGGTAGGGAGCTCAAGGTAAGATATGGGAGGATTGAGTTAGGTTGGTCCTTTGGGTGCTGAGTATGAAGGGAGGTGACCACCCACCCCTTTATCCACCATGCATCCTGCTTCTAGGTGGGCTTAAGAGGCATACCTCATTTGGCAATGGGATGGCTGTCATGGTGATGGGAGAGTGGACCTTGCCTCTTATGGAAAGAATCCAATGCAATTGAGCTTTCCCAATGGTTAATTTCCCAATGGCTGTCATGGATTTGGGCAGGTTTGGGAATGATCTAGGGTTGGTTTGGGTTGAGTTTGGCCAGGTCCTAGGGTCCCATGAGTTGGTTTGGGGTGGTTTGGCTTCAATGGTTCAAATGGGTTCAAATGGTTCAAATTTGAATTTGATCATGGGTTTTCAATTATTTGATTGGAATTGATTTGGAATTTGATTTGGAAGTTTGATTTGAATAAGGAAGCAAGATTAGGTTTAAGGCTATAGGAAACTCTTCCAAATCCTAGAATAACCTATTCTTATGGCTAACTGCTTCTAATTAGGCTTAGGTTAAGTGTTCACCTAATCACTAGAAGTGTCTTAAGACTAAAGAGTTCTCTACAAGAGTTCTAAATCTATGATGAGGAAGTTGAGAAAGTGAGGTCAACATTCTTGCATTGCCTAATATGAAAGGAAAGCAAAATGTTCATACAACATGTTATTGCAGACAATGTTTCAAAGGTTGGTTTAATCTTAATTCCAATTATCAGTAATCAGAATTGGACACTACTAGTGGGGCATATCAAAAAGGGATATGGTTCTTTTACGACTCACTCCCGAACCCAATCCACGAGGCTATAATTTTTGATATTGTAAGAATCCTTGGCTTCCTCATTTTCTCCTCAATACATAATTTGTTACTACCTCATTTTCCTTGTCTTGGTGCATGTGTAGATCAAACTACTTGTCAAAGATGCTATGGAGGATTTTGAGACCAACCCTAAAGAAAGGCCAGTCGAGGTGATCATAGGTATACCAGTTCAGAAGAATAGCATTGACTATGGTATGTATTCAAATATATGGTGTAATGGTCAAGAAATCTCCTGATGTACATCACAAAGACTGGCCAAAGAAGATGAGTTTTTTTTTAAAAGCGGAGTTTGTTTACGCTTTTTTCTACCTTTACATGAAATAATTGAATTATACAGTATTGAATGCCTGAGGATTTGTGTATATATGAATTGTTTGACCATAACTATGTTTGTAGATAATCTCTTTAATTATCTATCTTGTACATATCTTCATGCATGTTCATATGCTATATGGAGTGCCTTCCAACAGCATCTAAGTAATTATTGGCTCAATTTTTTAGACTGTACACCCTTTTTTTCTTTTAAACTATTGGAGGGACTGCCTATTATAGATTTCAATGGTGTAATATGCTATATGAAATGCCTTTCAACATGATTTGTATTTTTTATCAGTTTTCCAATGTCTATAGTCTGTATACTCTAGAGTGTACACTCTGTACACTATAGGGTGTACAATCTATACAAACTGATTTTTACTACATTTTTAAATTTAAATAATGGGGGGACTTCTAAATATGGATCTAAATAATTTTATATGCTATTTGGAGTCCCTTTCAATAGGAATTGAGTTTTTTCTATCAATTTTCTAGAGTGTACACTCTGTGCACTATGGAGTATACAACCTTATTTTTTTAATTTAATTAATGGGAGGACTTCTAAATTTAGATCTCAATGATTTTATAGGTTATTTGTAAAATTTTAAATAGGAATTGAGAATTTTTGATCAATTTTCTAGAGTGTACACTCTATACACTGGTGTACAAAGTGTACACCTATACACCTCACAGTGTATGCCTTATTTTTTAAATTTAAATAATGGGGACTTTCAAATATGGATCTCAATGATTTTATATTTTAAATAGAAATTGAGAAATTTTTGGTTAGTTTTTTAGAGTGTACACTCAGAGCAGTGGAGTGTACACCTGTGTGTATAGCCTATTTTTTTAAAATTTAAATAATGGGAGACTTCCAAATATTGATCTCAATGATTTTATAAGGTGTTTGTAAAATATTAAATAGGAATTAAGAATTTTTTGGTCTATTTTCTAGAGTGTACACTTTGTATACTCTAGAGTGTACAACCTTATTTTTTTAATTTAAATAATGGGGGAACTTCCAAATATGGAATTGAAAATTTTTTTGCCAGCTTTGTAGAGTGTACATGTTGTACTCTATAGAGTGTACAACCTTATTTTTGAAATTTAAATAATGGGAGGACTTCCAAATATGGATCTCAATTATTTTATAGGGTGTTTGTAAAATTTTAAACATCAATTAAGAATTTTTTTGATCAGTTTTCTAGAGTGTACACTCTATACAACTTGGAGTGTACAACCTTATTTTTTAAATTTAAACAATAGGAGGACTTCCAAATATGGATCTCAATGATTTTATAAGGTGTTCATAAAATTTTAAATAGGAAATTGAGATTTTTTTATCGCTTTTCTAGAATGTACACTCTGTACACCTAGAGTGTACAACTTTATTTTTTTAATTTAAATAATGGAGGATTTCCAAATATAGATCTCAATAATTTTATATGTTGTTTGTAAAATTTTAAACATAAATTGAGTTTGTTTTTCTAGAGTGTACACTCTATCACCTTAGAGTGTACACTTTGTACACCCTAGAGTGCACACTTTGTATATTATGGAGTGTACAGCCTTATTTTTTAAATTTAAGTAATAAGGAGACTTCCAATTATGGATCTTAATTAATTTATATGTTGTTTGGAGTCCTTTCAATAGGATTTAAGTTTTTTCTATCCCTAGGGTGTACACTCTACACACCATGGAGTGTATTGCCTTATTTTTTAAATTTAAGTAATGGGGAGACTTCCAATTCTGGATCTTAATAATTTTATTTGTTGCTTGGATTCCCTTTATTATTTATGCTTTCAAAATTAAATTACATAACATTCTCATTAATTTATCTAGCTCTTGCCATGTTCTAAATATGCCAAAATAACATATAAAGGTTCATAAAATACACATTTGAAATATTAATCGGACAATTTAATTCACTTCACTGAAATTAGATTGAGTTAAGCTTCAAAGTACAACATTGTAATAGTGGATTAAAATACATTCATTTAAATTATGTAAAAAATTAGACATTTATATTAATACATTAAAATTGGGCTTCAACTAAACATAAAAAAAGTTGTAACTAAAATATATTTGTATATTTCACACATTATAATGTCTCCCTCTAATGATATCCATCATGCGTATCCTTCACGATGACTTACTATCAGAGTGAAATTCCTAAAATTTAAGAATAGTGTATCAGCTGCTGAAATCTAACAACAAAAATAAATTTTTATACATGTATACCTCTGAAAAATACTCTGGCATTACAGAATAGTTGTTGCAATGGGAGTCTCTGTAGTTGTTGCTACTTGTTCATTCTTCTCTATAACATTAAAAACATAATGTGTGCAATCGCATAATATTTGAAGAGTAAAATTTTGAAAACTAGTTGAAAATTACTCTTGTCTTTCTTATTTCTCTCCTAATATCCTTTCGACCTTGCATTAGAAAACACCCTTGACCGCATCAAGTTAGGCCCTTTAGTAAGTCTAGAGTACATCCGAATAAACTTATAGGAGACTTGTTCTTCTTTGCTTTGTCAATTTGAGGTGAATTCTAACTTAATATAGAGTCCACATTATCAGATAATTTCTTTAAAGAATCCAACATGTACTACGGCTTCCTTATTACCTTGTGCTCTAGTACTTATTTGATATGAATATCTATTAATGGGGTTCTGCAAAAGAATGCATGCCTGATTTCTATCATAACCTTCTAAATTCAAGTATTTGTAAGCAAGCCAAAGTAGATATCCTTCTTTGCTCTAGAAGACCATCACATGAAGATACTTCTAGGATTCTCACAATATCTTCTAGACTTAGGACTCTAATGCAATGAGTAATCCCATCATTTCAAATTTTTTATAACAGAAATATTCAGACATGCCTTGTCCAAATGAACAATCCATGTCTTGGAAATGTTAGTTTTCTCTAAGTTTGTTATAAAATATTCTATGGGATTGTCATCCGAGACATTTGTTACTAATCCACCAACCCATGTAAAAAATTCTTCTTCAAAAAAGTGTAAAGCTTTCTTGTGTAAAACTTAGCTTGCTTCAATATAGACTAGTTCTTAACATCGGAACAATTGTCGACCGCTACATTTGAAACCTTCATCATATTTATTCCATCTCCATGTGTCCATAACCTTCTCAATCTGAAATAGAGCTGTTGGTTTAGATATTTCATGACATACATTATTAGTGAACTCACTGCATTGTGTTGATAAACTACCCATAGAGAATGCATTTTATTGAATCGGTAAACCACTTACTTCTAATTATGTATAGCTCAGCTAGCCAAGCATGATCCTACAAATTCCCATCATTTAGCATCTTAGACCAATGGTGATCAATCTCCTTCTTTGAATCACATGCATTTATAGAACTATACAATTTATTACTATTAAAGCAATGTACCTTTAAAGGAGCTTTCTTAAAAATATACCATTAGAACAACCTATGGCAAGTATGAGGTAATGCAATTTCAATGGCTCTCGTCATTGCTTGATCTTGATCAGTGAATATTGTTATAGGGTGCCTCCCATTTTGAATAGCCATGTGAATGACTCAATTGTCTCTTCGGATAAAAATGCTACTCTAAATAAAATATTTTTCCAATGATGGTTGACTCCACCAAAAGGTGCATAGATTAGATTATATTTATTATGTCAATAACTTGTATCAAAAATTATGACATCCCAAAATAATCATATCAATAGTCAATCAGCCCAAAAAAATTTCACCAAGCTATCCAACTCATCAACTTGGACATCTCATGCAAACATTCCGTCTTCTGCCTGCCTTTCTTTGAATAATTGTATTAATGCATTGGTATCACCATTCGTAATCCTTGATCTTCTTTCATTTTAAATATAATTGAAAGCATCTCTTTTTGTAAAGCCAATATTGTCTACCCCACTAACTTCACTATGAGAAATTAATGCATCGCTTGCTCTAATTCTATCCTATGTCATTGACGTTAACACAACCATCTTCTATTTGCTGATGCCTCTATAAGATCTTAGAAGATGTTGGTCACTCAGCTTTGCTAATGAATGATTATGACTTTCTATAAATTTTTTAACCTTAAAATTCTCATCTAAATCAAAACAAAATCTAATCATGGGACTATCTATTTTCTTAAATTTAATCGAGCAATTTAGATTGAGACTCTTTTTCATACCTGCTTTTACACATAAATAATCCTTGGATTTCAAATTCTTTGAGTTCGGCCAATAAGTAGCATGATCCTTCTGGACACTGAATCCAATTTGATGTGCATAATCACAATAGAGTTCATATGCATGATTTTCATCAAGAGTGCAAAGGAGTTTGACTACAATTAGTTCATGAGACATAACACTTCACTATCACCGATACTTTGCCTCATTCACCTCATCGACACACACTCATATTATGAAAATCTATAACATATATATAACTATGAACTCAAAGCAACCTATAATAGCATTTAGAAAGGATATAGAAACTCCCCTAGTGGCTTAAAAGAGTTTACACTCTAGAGTGTACTCTAGAGTGTACACATATAAAACTACTCCAAAATCACCCAAAATATCTTAGAAAGAACTCAAAGCGACTTATAATAATATGTAGAAAAGGATACGTAGTCCCTAGAGGTTTAATTTTTTTTTAAAAAAAAGGTACACTGGAGTGCAGAGGCAAACATAGAAAACTATTAAAAAATCATCCAAATCCCTGAAAGAACTCATATAATAGCATCTATAAGGAATATAGGAAGTCCCTTAGTAGTTTTTAAAAAAAAATGGGTGTACACTCCAGAGTGTACACATGGAAAATTGCTCCAAAATCACCCAAATACTCATGAAAATAGCTCAAAGCAACTTATAATAGCATGTTAAAAGGATATAGAAAGTCCTTGAGTGGTTTAAAATAAAAAAAGGTGTACACAGTGTATAGAGTGTACACATGAAAAATTACTCTAAAATCACCCAAATCCTCCTAGAAAGAAACTAAAGCATAAAAGATATAGGAAGTCTCCTAGTGGCTTAAAATAAAAAGGGTGTACACTCATGAGTGCATGAGTTTACACATAAAAACTACTCTAAAATCACCCAAATCCTCCTATAAAGAACTTAAAGCAATTATAATAGCATTTAGAAGGGAAATAGAAAATCCCACGGTGGATTTAAAATAAAAAATAGATGTACACTCCAGAGTGTACACAGTGTACACTCTGAAAAACTGATAAAAAATACTCAAATCATGTTGAAACGTATTCCATACAACATATTACACCACTGGGATCCATAATAGATAGTCCCCTAGTGGTTTAATTTAAAAAAAAAGTATGTACACTCTAGAGTGTACAAAGTCTACAATCTAGAGTATATATAGTGTACACGAAAACTGATAAAAAATACTCAAATCATGTTGAAAGATATTCCATACATCATATTACACCATTGGGATCCATAATAGATAATTCTGGTTTAATTTAAAAAAATAGTATGTACATTCCAAAGTGTACACTCTAAAAAATTGATAAAAAATACTCAAATCATTTTGAAAGGAATTTCATACAGCATATTACACCATTGGGATCCATAATAGGCAATCCCTAGTGGTTTAATTTTATAAAAAAGTGTGTACACTCCATAGTATACACAGTGTACATTAGAGTGTGTAAAAAAGAGTGTGAGTGTACACACACTCGAAAACTGAAAAAAATACTCAAATCATGTTGAAATATATTTCATACAAGATATAACACCATTGAGATCCATAATAAGTCACCAGTGGTAAAAAAAAAAGGGTGTACACTCTAGCAAACTGATAAAAAAAATACTCAAATGATGTTGAAAGGCATTCCATACAGCATATTACACCATTGAGATCCACAATAGACAATCTCCAAGTGGTCAAATTTTTTTAAAAAAAATGGTGTACATAGTGTACACTTTGAAAAACTGATAAAAAAAAATACTCAAATCATGTTGAAAGTCATTCCATACAGCATATTACACATTTGAGATCAATAATAGGTAGTCCTCTAATGGTTTAATTTAAAAAAAAAAAAGGTATACACTCTAGAGTGTATAGAGTGTACACATAGAAAATTGCTAAAAAATCACTCAAATCCTTCTAGAAAGAACTCAAAGCTGCTTATAATAGCATCTAGAAGGAATGTAGGAAGTCTTCAAGTTGTTTAAAATAAAAAAATGGGTATACACTCCAATGTGTACAGAGAGTTATTGAATTCACTTTTGGAGTGAGTCCTTAACTGCCTTATCATAGATCTAGGACTCTTATAGGCACTAAGAGTTTCTTAGTCTTAGGACACTTCTAGTGATTAGGTGAACACTTAATAAGCCTAGAGACTTGAAGGAAGGAGCTATAGAATAGGTTATGCCTTAAGGACTTGGGAAAACTTGCCACCCCATAGCCTAAAACCAATCCATGCTTTCCTTCTAAAACCAAACCTCAAATTCATACCAAACCAAATTTTCAAGACTTAGCCTTAACCAAATCCCATGATCAAATTCAAGTTCAAGATTTCTCCATAAAATCCCATGATTAAATTCCAAAACCATTCTAAGTCCTTTGATTTCATTCCTATGGACTTAGCCTTAACCAATTAAATTAATCTCGATTCAATAGATTTTTCTCAAGAGATCAATTCAATCCTTCAATTATTTACCAATTCTAAATCCAAATTCCAATCAAGTTAAAATCCCTCTTAAGCTTTATGACCCACTCTCATAAGTTTAATCACATCAACCCAAATTATCCCAAACTTGATTGATTTCTTTATAAATCAATTATTCCTTCATTTATATTCACAAATATAAATGAAATCCAAACACAAATAGCCAAAACCAAATCAAATCAAACCAAGACAAAACCCCTTCTTAAGCCTTATGGACCTACCTCCATAGGCATAATCAAATCTTAAACCAAATCAACCCAAAATCAATTGGTTTCTTTATAAATCAATTATTCATTCATTTATATTTATAAATATAAATAAAACTCACCCTCTAATGACCAAAAATAAATCAAAATAAATCAATTCCCTCCTTAAGCCCTTTTGACCTACATCCTTAAGTTTCAATTTGCTTCCAAATCATTCCAAACTCAAGTGATTTTCATGACTCATTTATATCTTCATTTATATCCTCAAATATAAATGAAATATAAATAAATAGCTAAAACCAATCAAAAATTAAACCAAAACCCAATTTAAGTTTTTTAGGTAATTTCTTGAACTTGGCTAAATCTCCAAATCAAACCAAAACTAATGATTTTCTTGAATCAATCATTACTTCAATCATTTATCCAAATATAAGTGTAAAGTGTATAATTATCAAACCAAAATCAAATCAACCAAGTCAAGCCCATGTTTTTTTTTTGACTTGAAAACTTCAAATGAGCAAAATCCATTAGACTCTAAATTGATTGCGCTGATTTATATTTCAATCCTAGGCTCATATATGAGTTCAACTAAACTTGAATCAAGCTAAAATCAAACCAATTGACCAATTTAGATCTACTTGACCCAAAGTGACCTAAAAAGCATTTTTGAGCCAAGTTCTAATCCAACTAAATTGGATTGAACTAAGCCCATCCAAATCGCATATCATGCCTGGGATGATCAATCACCTCAATTGGGTCAAAACATGCCAACTTGGTCCTTTGACCAAGTGAACCTTTAGCCCCCATGAAACCTAACCCAAACCCACCATATACCAAATTGATTATAACTATTGATTAAAACCAATTCATAATCAATGATTGAATATGATCAAACCTCAATTGAGTCAAGAAGTCCAACCAACCATTTGACCTTAAGTTGACCCAAATTGGCCTAAAAAGCTAAAATATGTTAAATCATGACTTAACCCAAATTGATTGCAACCAATAGCCCAAGTTCATTCCAAATCATTTATTGAACTTAACCAAAGCCATAATTGAGCCCAATTTGATAAATTGGGCTAAATTGGTCAACATGACCCAACCTAGCCCAAATTGACCTAAAAGGTCAAATTGGCCAAAATCCAAATTAAACCCAAATAAAATCAAACCAAAGAATACAATCATTTTTAATTAACCAATTGAATATGAACCAATACCTAACCCAACCCAATTTGATCAAATTGGTCAAATTGGTCAACTTAGCCCATTTGAGGTATTTGAGTCCAAATGAGCCAAAAATAAACCTAAGCCAAATTGATTGAAACCCCTTAAACTAAAACTCTCTGAATTATCATTTGAACCTAACCTAAGCCTTGGTTTGACACAATTTGACCAATTGGTCAACCCAACCCAACATGAACCCATATGAACTCATTTGATCAAATGAAGCCTAAGCACCCAAAATCAACCCATGGGACCCTAAAATGACCTCAAATTGACCCAAGTCATCCCAAGTCATCCAAAAGTAAAGTGGGCCCCACCCAAGGGAATTAACCATTGGACAAACCTCTTCACATAGGATTTCTCCCCATTTGGCAAAGTCCACTCTCCCATCATAAGGCCATCCAATTGCCAAATAGGGTTAGCCTTCCTAGTCACCCTAAGCTCACTAGGATCAGCCATGGACCAAAGGAAACCCAACCTCTTCCCCTTCACTCCAAATCAAGCACCCCATGGATAAAGGAAATAAGATCTCCCCATATCGACCTTGAGCCACCTCCCAAGCTCTTCTCTGGCGAGCCACGTGGACCCGATAGGGAGACAAGTGGTCTCACCATGCTAGAAGCTAGAAAATAGATTTAATCTCATATATCCACCTCGCAATTAATATACCCCTCAATAACAAGAATTTAAGAATTCTACTGCCTGTGAGCTAAAGAGAGTGAAGGAGAGTCTCCCACCGCCTTTCCCTAAGCTCTTAAGCTCCCCCATTCTTTCCTTTCTTGGTTTTATGTCAAGCCAAAATAGGGGAGGCCAATCCAAAGTCACATTTGCTCAATACTCCACCAAACTTCAATCAACCTTGCACACACCCACCAAATGATATCGAAGCCAAACGAATCCTTCCCCAAGCTCCAAAGCCATCAGAAGGGGGAGTTCAATCAAGATCGAATGCCAAATAGGATGATCTTGGTCTCCAAGGCAAGCTACCCCAAATCAAGGCCCAAGCCAACAGTCTTCTCAGCTAAGCTACCTCCATGATCCCACCATCTTGAGCTCGGCAAGGTAATTCCTCAAAATCTTAGCTTTAGGAAAAAAATGGTTGGTCTTTTTCAAAGTGAATATGCATGTCATGCAATTTTTACTATTGTATGTGTTCCTCTCATTCCCTTGATGTTGTGAGATCATTTTAGTTGCCATTCGAGCTTTGGTGAGCTTGGATCGAACGGTGAAAGACAGACGACATCCATCTCTTGCCGCTCGAGAGGAGATAGATTATCCATCTCATGCGGATCGTAATGGATGGTCCTGATCTAATCATGCTTAGATCCTCTCTATTTTCTCTTTAACTATGAGATTGACCTGGTCACCAGGATGGTCCACGTAAAGTGTGTCACGTCAATGTGAAAACTTAAATAACCTATCCCGGTTATGTGGAAAGTGCACCTGTCGTCATGTAATCCTTTAGATAAACTAATTAGAATGTTTAGTTAATTTTAAATGCTAAAAATTTCAAAATTCATAATTAATTATAGAAAAATTCAAAAAATACAAATGAGGGCTCATTTTGAAGGTATTTTAGAGGAAAATCCAATAAAATTATTTTTATTAACTTTGAATAGAAATTTCTTCTTAATTAAGGCTTAACTAAAAATTTAATTAACCTAATTACTATTTAATTAATATTCTAATTAATTTTAAACTTTTCAGAGATGTTTAGGGGGATGACCTCTACCTCCCCCATTTTTCTTGGAATTTATTAGCTGATTAATTAGGGTAATTAATTAGTTAAGCCTTAATTACTCTCTTAGCTTAATTAATGATAATTAATCAAATGAAAATGAATTGATCATTTAATTGAGTTTATTAGCCTCATGATTGGAGAAACTTAGAAAATGGATTGGGACCCCTCTTCCATGCTTTTTCATAAGTCTTCTTTATTCCCTCTTTAAAATTAATTAATTAAAACTCATTAATTAATTAATTAACTAAATCAATCAAAACCCAAATCATATATAAACTTTAATTAACTAATTTTTAGAGATTGAGAATTAGGCTTCCTTCTTTGTCTCTTTCCTAAGTCTATTTAATTATTAATTAAGATAATTAGAATTTAATTAGATAATTAATAAACTTAATTAACTTGATTAAACTTATTAATTAACTCGTGCTCTTTGGGTGTCAATAACTTAAAGAGAGAGCTAATGAAATTATGGTTAGCCCATATGTGTAAGTAATATGAGTTCCTTGGCTTAATTAATTAATAATTATGAGCTAATTGTATTAGCCCCTTTCATTTCATAGCATTGATATTTACTTTTCAATTTATTTTCACATCATATTAGCTCATATTTGTTTAATTACCTTAAGGTGACATAGGTAAGAATTAATTAATTGATTTAATCCATGCAACTTAACCAATTCATAAAATCAATCACTACTTTTCATTAAATCAAATTAACTCACACATATGGGGAATGGAATTAGGATTAACAAACCTCTTTCACATCTCTCGAATCAAATCAAACATGAAATCAAAAATGGCTTTAAGAAACTTTGGTTTAAAAAGCTCTGATTGCCCTTAGGAATTAATTCCTGAATGGTTGTATTTCTTTATTTCTTTCTAATCATGTTAAAATGTTGTATGCCACTTGTAGTCATGCATTCATTTCTTATAAAAATTAATTAAATAAAATGATTTCTTTAATGTCAAACTTGTATGTGTTGGCTTAATTAAAAATATGTGTGGCTATTATCACTATTAAATTATAAATATATTTTCAAAAGCTTATTAATGAATAATAGTATATATTGTGACTTTAGTTATACATACATAGGAGATACATATGTGTGGCTATTATCATAGGATTTAGAGTTCTTTTATTATGCTTTTGTGTAAGAATTTAAATAGGGCTTTAAATTAATATGACAAAATAATTCAACCAAATCAAACATCAATTCCAAGTACACTTGCTTACATTCATCATTTAAGTGTGCTAAGATATAAATTGCATGTATAGTTATATTTAGGACTTAATCATATGCATGCTATATATGATGGAAAGAAATGAACAAACACATATATTATGTAGTAATTAATTTCAATTAATCTTAAGATGCCTTTCTTATTGAAATGAAATTATTTAAAGTGAACCAAACTTAGATTAATTAAAATATGTAATAAGTCATTCAAAGAGAATTAATTCAATTAATTTGCTTTAGATGTGACTTAAGGTAGGGATGAAAGAGAGTGATCCTCTCTTTTTTTTCTCTTTATAACACTTAGTTGTTTAGTGTTGGCCAAGTGAAACAAAAGAAACACTAAGTAAAATTTATAAATCAATTAAATCACTTAACGTAAAACCACCCTTTATAATTAAATGCCCTTCACACTTAGAGAATGACAACTCTAAAGCCTAGTTTGAACATACCACACAAGCCTTAATACACACACTTTAGATTAAGTCACCACTTTTAGCCTTATGTTAGAGCGGTGGTTTGATGTATGTTTTGTTTTATAATGTATGTTGTAGATTATATGTTAGGGTGTATGCTTCGTTGACTGGATGTTAGGTCATGATTAACCTAATTATATCTTCTGTAGGAGATTGTGCTTAAGGGGTGCTTAAAATAAATATACATGCTCTCTTTTGCAGGTTGCTTAACCCCTAAGCATAATCTAAATTAGATATGAACTTGGCTACAATGTGTGCTGTCCAAGTTATACATATAACTACTTGGGTTGTATGGTGTGTTTAGCTAATACTTGTCTAGTAGGTGTAGTTAGATCTACTTTTTTTCTCTATTTTTAATGTAATTGTGCATTAGGAATTAGGATTAGTGATATGGGAGATTAGGATGGCTGAGGCTAGAAGGCTTTATCCTAAGAGGTCTCGTGATGCCTTTGAAGCAAATCAAAGGAGGAAGAAGATATGAAGAAAGAAGATATGAAGCCCCCATAACATTTATTCACTTATAATAAAATTGTAATTATTCTTTCATTTAGGACATGCTTTGGCCCTCGCTAAGGCTCCCTAGATTTAGGATCTGAGGTTGCTATTTCCCCTCGGGCTACAAGCATAAATCCTCACTTTTTAGGCATTTTCATAATTTTGTATTGTGTGATTATAAGTCCTAGCTTTCTAATAAAATTTCAAGTCAAACATATAATTCTCTTCAATTTCAAACATATAAAGCCCAACCATAGGATAGTTTATAATGCTCACAAGGTTTCATAGTTTCACGAGCATCCCCTACTCATCTCCTTTTGGCTTCGATAATGAGTCTCCTTTATTATCCATCCCGATTGATCTTTTAAACATAGTCAATTTATTGATAGTCCTATCTTTGAAATCTTTAGAAATAATAATTGTTTACTTTAATCGAGAGTATTCCTAAGGAACTCACCTTTCTTAAGATGTAATTAACTATGAGAGCTTGCCCCCATAGAAAAATTTAGAACCCAATTTAAATAAATCCTACTTTATTCATCCATAAAAAGTAAGGGAAAAATCTCTCGTAAATTTGAAGACTCATCATGCCTTAGGAGTCCTTATAAGATGATTAGGTCTATTATAGGGTAGTGATTTCTATCTTTCGAGATAGTGCACTATTCCTTGATATCGTACTCGATCACCTCAATAAATACACCCTTAATAAGTACACCATCCCTTCTCCATGTAACATATTTGTTGAAAGGCATTCCATATAGCATATTACACTATTGAGATCCATAATAGGCAGTCCCCTAGTGATTTAAAATAAAAAAATTGTGTACACATGGAAAACTGCTCCAAAATCACCCAAATCCTCCTGGAAAGAACTCAAAGTAAGCATTTCGAAGGGATATAGGCAGTCCCCCTGATGGTTTAATTTAAAAAATATGTGTATAGAGTGTACATAAAAAATTGCTCCAAAATCACCCAAATCCTCATAGAAAGAACTCAAAGCAGTTTATATTAGCATTTAGAAGGGATATAGAAAGTCCCCCATTGATTTAAAATAAAAAAGGGTATACACTCCAAAGTGTACACTTCCGAGAAATGCTCTAAAATCACCACAAATCCTCTTAGAAAGAACCTAAAGCAGCTTATACAGTAGAACCTGTCTAAATTGATACTCCCGGGACCAGGGGTATTGTATTAACTAGGATATTAATAAAGAGTGTGTCATTTAATTAATTGATTTTTCATTGCCAGGGAGGTGCGGATATTCTACAATTCTAGCTTGATGTTCATGGAGATAAATAAAGGGAGATCAGCCATGCTCTCTTAGCCATACACAAGGATGAAAGCTTCTAGAGAATTATAGAAAGATGGGCAAAAATCTTGAGGACTCCAGAAGGTTCCACCATATTCCAGAAGGTGCTGGAGAAGGAAGGCTTCAAGAGAACTCTAGGATAGTGTGGAATACTCTAGAACCCTGGCGTCATCCATGCTTTGGATATTCTACAATTCCAGACTGAGGCTGAGATCGTCCAGGACCTCCAGAATCTAGTGCCGTAAGACTTAGAAGTGACTACCGAACCTGATGAAGGCTGAGGCTTTGTAGTGTAGCTGCTTGGAATAGTTTTGGATGCAATAAGATGTTGTTGACATAGAGACACTTACTGCCATCCAGAAGATCAAGGACAAGATCAGCATGATCAGAACCAGCAAGCTTGTGCAGAAGCCAATTTCTCAGTATTTCTCAAAAGTTTAAATAGGCCAGATGTCAAATTTTGTAACAAATATGTAGCTATTTTTAGTAGTTATCAATATAAAAAATTTTCGGGACTGGTGGCAGAGTATTAATTATTGACTTTGAGAGGTTTATTAATAAATGTATGAGGCCCGAGCTGGGACTGGGCCATTAGTATTAACTATTAGAGGTTATTGACTTAGGCAGTATCAACTTAGACATGTTCTACTGTAATAGCATTTAGAAGGGATATAGGATGTCCCCTAGTGGTTTAAAATTAAAAATATGGTGTATATTCTAGAGTGTACACTCCATAGAAATGCTCCAAAATCACCAAAATTCTCTTAGAAAAACTCAAAGCAGCCTATAATAACATTTAGAAATGACAAGAAAAATATGACAAATGTTAAAAAAGAATTTACCAATGCATTCATAAATGTTATTATAGGCTGTATATATGGTGTATATAAGTCGGTTTCTTGATTTTCTTATATGGTGTATATATTTACTCAAAATCACCAAAATTTCCTATATATATTTCTTTGTTGACAACCGAAAAGAAGACGATTATAGGATCTTGAGCTCTCCTCTCTCTCTGCTTGCTGCCCCCTTATATGAGGAATGAGGGTTATTTATAGGGAGGAGGCGCCCGTAAATACATGCAAAATCCCAACCACTCCATCCATCGCTCATGATGATTCCCTTGATCATATGCTATATTTAGTGTATTTGAATGCTCAAATGAAGTCAGAATTATAAGATATTTAGCTTGTTGGAACTGGCTCGTTGAGACGTTCGATTTGACTATAAACACTCCATATTTGAGAGCTTTTTAGAAATTTAACCACGATGTCTCAAAGTTTCCAAAGGCGCTTGATCTCACCGCTTTATTTCGATTACTTGCTTTCTATCAGATTCGCGGTTTCACTAGAGGAATTTTCAAGGTCATATCAATTATGATCTTTAATATATTTATCCCTAATTTGTATTTAATATTGCTCAATATTTTATCACTAACATAATATTTATATGCACGACAGTATATCTGTTGGAAATAATACTCAGATAATATATATATATATATATATATATATATATATATATATATATATATATATATATATATATATATATATATATATATATATATATATATATATATATATATATATATATATATTTATATAGTTAAAATTTTTTACCGCTATTTGAAATCATTTTTATTTTTTATAATTTTATTTTAAAAAAATATATATTTTAGGATACTCATTGATTTTGAAGATATTCAAAATATCTAAAAATTATTTTCAATATTTAAAAAAATAAGATTATTTATTTTTAAAATAAAAAATAAAAACACTAAAAAAAACATACTATACAAATATATTTTTAAAATAGCATTAAAATAAAATTAAAATTAAAAATAAAATGATCCCAAACATCCCTAGAGTATATATTGAGTTTAGAGGCATGAGCCTTATTGAGTCCCGATGCAAAGATCGCATCCCGACACCTAATCTAATTGGACACGTCTACTCTTAAAATACGCTTTTGACTTTACCATGCAGGTGGGATCGATGCCATTATGCGGACGGGACCACTCGTAAGTTGACGGGATTGCACTTGTTGGACTTCATTTTCGTGTTGCTAGACACCATTTTTGATTCCGTGTGCGGGAGAAATTTAAATGTCCGAGATATAAATAGATTTATGACACTCAAAAAAAGAAGCATTTTTAAATTTTTTCAAACGAATTGGAGAGAAGAGAAGCAAAATCTTTCATTTCAATTGATATAAAATCTCTAAAATGATATGGTGACCAATTTAGCGGATGATGATATAAATATGAATGTATAGGTAAATTTCCTATAGAGTATATATATATATATATATATATATATATATATATATATATATATATAGTTATTCTGAAATACTTAATGATCTTCTTTGAAATTCTTTTTTAACAAGAAACAATTTCGTGCATTGTTTAGCGTTCTTTCGAGGAGGTTTTGAGAGATTTTGGAGCAATTTTTCATATGTACACTCTAGATTATGAATGCATCAATAAATTTTCTATAGAGTTTTATATATATAGTTATTTTGAAACACTTACTAATCTTCTTTGAAATTCTTTTTTAACAAGAAACAATTTCATGCATTGTTTAGAGTTCTTTCCAAGAGGATTTGTGTGATTTTGGAGTAGTTTTTCTTGTGTACACTCTAGATTATGAATGCATTGGTAAATTTCCTATATATATAAGTCGGTTTCTTGATTATGGTGTATATATTTGTCATATTTTTCTTGATTTCTAAATGTTGTTATAGGCTAGAAGGCTTTATCCTAAGAGGCTCCCGTGATTCCTTTGAAGCAAGCAAATCCAAAGGAGGAATGAAGAATATATGAAGAAAGAAGATATGAAGCCCCCCATAACATTTATTCACTTATAATAAAATTGTAATTATTCTTTCATTTAGGACATGCTTTGGCCTTCGCTAAGGCTCCCTAGATTAGGATCTGAGGTTGTTGTTTCCCCTCAGGCTACAAGCATAAATCCTCACCTTTTAGTCATTTTCATAATTTTATATTGTGCGATTATAAGTCCTAGCTTTCTAATAAAATTTCAAGTCAAACATATAATTTTCTTCAATTTCAAACATATAAAGCTCAACCATAGGATAGTTTAGAATGCTCACAGTGTTTCATAGTATCACCGAGCATCCCTTACTCATCTCCCTTTGGCTTGATAATAAGTCTCCTTTTTTATCCATCATTGATCTTTTAAATATAGCCAATTTATACCCTATCTTTGAAATCTTTAGAACAATAATTATCTACTTTGAGAGTATTCAAGGCCCTACCTTTCTTAGGATGTAATTAACTATGAGGGCTTGCCCCCATAGAAATGGTGTCTAGCAACGCACGCGAAAATGAAGTCCAACAAGTGCAATCCCGTCAACTTAACGAGCCGGGTCGGGTCCCCGTCACAGTAATGGCATCTGGTCCCACCGTTATCGCATGGTAAAGTCAAAAAGCAGTATTTTAAGAGTAGACGTCCACCAATTCTAATTCATGCAATGCTTGATCAACTGACGTAATATTTTCTCCAAATTCAATACTCCAAAGATGCCTCTAAACTCAATATATACTATAGGAATGTTTGGGATCATTTTATTTTTTAATTTTAATTTTATTTTAATGCTATTTTAAAAATATATTTGTTTTTTTTTAGTGTTTTATTTTTATTTTAAAATTAAATAATATTATTTTTAAAAATATTTAAAATAATTTTTAGATATTTTGAATATCTTCAAAATCAATGAGCATCATAAAATATATTTTATTTTAAAATAAAATAAAATAAAATTATAAAAAATAAAAATGATTTCAAACGGCGGCTAAAATTTTCGAAAGTACACAGCACAGTAAGCCAAGTTATATATATATATATATATATATATATATATGCATGGCATATTGAGCAAAATTAAATGGTCAAACAATATCTAAATATAGCATATTTACAGTCGAATCGAGCGACACGATGCGAGAAATCTAAGGAGCCCAAAATCACTTAAATTAGAAGTCATTAAGAGACTTAAATCATCAATAAATTATTTCTAATTAAGAGAATCAATATAGATCATCCAATGAAGTGTTTTAAAATTTTAGCTAAAATTATCAAAATAGCCCTTCCAAAATACTATAAAAAGTACTCCATTCTTATCTTGAAAGGAGGAGCAAAAAAAGGAATTTTTGAAAAGAGGTAAAGAGCTAAACTTATAAGCTTTAAATTTATCCATCACTAACGATTTATCATCTTCTCATACTATCGCTGATCTATCATCATACAAGCTTGCCTCCTCCTTCATCACTATACAATTGTAATTTAATTTTAAGGGGTGTTATTGTGCCTAATTTTATATAGTCACAATTTTTTGACCTCCTCTCCTTCATCATAGGAGAAGAGTAAAATTTTATAACTCAAAATATATAGTGGACTATTTAAACGAGATAGTTTTTATCTTTTTATTGAGATTTTTTCATATAAAAACTCTGATATTGTTACGAAACGATTTCTGAAATTGAGTGGGCTGGCATGAATAATTCTATTATGTGTCAATTCTGGTTCTTTTTAGGTTCAAATTCACTATGAGTTGACTTCGTTACATTGGGGAACCGTCGAGTTGAGTTGCTAATCGAGTCCGATCGGGTGAGATCTGGACTGTTGGATGGCGTCTTTGAATCTCAGTCGTTGGATCTAATACAGTTGTGCTACGCTCTTTGAATTTGGCCGTTGGATCTTGATGTTTCTTGAGTGGAATCCACGCGTTTGTTTGTTGTGGGCTGGATCGATCTGCCTTGATCTTTGTATCCTGGAATGAAATCTCACAGTGGTTTGCCTTCTTTCCTGTCTTGGCCATCGATTAGTCTTAGGATAAGTTTAGCCTTTAACCTATTTTCTATTTGTTTTATTTGTTTCTTTTTTGTTAGTGTGAAGCACTCGAGGAAGGGGTGCGGAGAGAAGGGAGAAACCGAGGGTTTTCTCGTGGAGGAAGGGTTTTCTAGTGAGGGAAAACCGATGAAGATGGCAGGGAGAATGGAGCAGAGAAGGAGGCTGAAGAAAGATAAGTTCCTTTCCAAAATTCTTGATTATTCCCTTCTGTTTGGCTTTTGATCTCTATTTATAGTTTTCTAATTGCTCTTCTAGAATGTTCATCTGCTATGCCTAGATCTGTTATTTCTTACTAAGTGGATCCACGGTTCTTTCTTGTTTTTTATGTTAGGGGTGTATTTACATTTATCTTGATGTGTCCCGGCTTTCTTGAGGTCTTGATTCTTGATTTACGCTCTAAGTTTTTGATAATTCTTTGCGATTTTACGGAAAGATCTATAGTTAGTGGTGTGGTCTTTTTGTGGTGATGCTTTGGCCGTATTTACATGTTGTTAATAACTTGTTGCCATTCTAGCTGATCCTTGGATTCTGGTTCTATTACGAACATCCTATCTATCAATGTCTGCTAATTGTAATTATTTGTGCTCGTATAGTTGTAATAATTTCCTTTCTCGGAATTGTTTAGTCTTCTTGTCATTGGTCCTTACGTGATGATTAATTTGGGGCTGGATTATTAGTTCTCATAAGCCCTTTGTATTCAATTGAGTTAAATTCTAATTTCCTTTTTTGTACTCTAGTTACATTTGTACATGCTAGATGTATATTCTAGTTTGGCAATTAGAGGTTTTTTTGGGATCGTATCATTACTCCCTCCTCAAGACCTTGTCCTCAAGGTCAAAAAATCTGGAGATGCTTACGTATTTCTTTATTTGATATCCGAAGCGTGGCTAGAAATCCTTGTTTGCCTTGATATTTCTTTAATTTGTGGATCTCCGTCGGTATTTTTTGATCTAAAACTTTTAACAAGCTTGATTACTATCGCCCATCTTACGGAGTTGGTAATTTCTTGATTGTAGTGTAAAAGCTTATGTAGTAGTCTTGGATTGAAGCTCTCTTCTATGTTATATTGCCATTTCATGTTGTTTTTTGAGCTTCCTGTGATTTATATGGTTCTGTCCAACCTATCTGAAAATGAATCCTCCTTTGTATGTGGCTGGATTATGTGACACTGCTCTGTTTGTCCATCTTATTTGAGGTTGTAAAGGATTTGTGCCAGCTGACTTATTACTATGGACTATCTTATTCTATATAATTGGGTTATATCTGACATAAAATCTAAGCTAAGTTAGTGGTTAGAACTATTTATCATGTGTATACATATACAATCTCTATGTCATTTGCCTTAGCCTGGATTGAATGGTTGATAGTTGAAGGTTGCTTCTAATGCTTCTTCTTGAATCCACTGCCTTTCTAGTTGAGTATCATGCTATAATTGATACTCTTGGTCCTCATTGATTATCATGAAGGCAAATAATTTGGCTTGACATATATGCCCTTTGTGATATTTTTCCTCACAATTAAAACACAATCCTTTCTTTCTTCTTTCTTTTATTTGGGTAGGTGTCAGCCTCTAAATTGCTAAAGGCTGTTTACTTTGATTGTTGCTTGTTGATTGGTGTTTGTGTGAGGAGGGGTGTGTGTGAGGTTGTTTTAGTCTTTGGAGGTTGGTGATCTTGTAGTTTCTTGGCATTGTTACATCATCCTTGTCCTCCATCGGTTTAGCTAAGCTGGAAGGCTTTTGTAGGGAAATGCTTCTTACTTATATCACCTTAAACCGATTCAAAACAACTAAGAATTGGTGGAATACGATATCGATTTGCCAATTCCTCAAACTCATTATAAAATTGCTGTATAGTAGATTTCTGTTGTAATTTAGTAAGTTCACCCCTTAAATCTACGGGATGGGCCAAATCTCAAGTTGTTCTCTAAATTCTGCCATGAGTGTAGCTGTTTATTAAGATGCATATATTGATACCAACTAAGTGCAGGTCCATCCATGTAAACTGAGAAAATTATGAATTTCTGATCCTCTGTGGAGTTATAATACTGAAAAAACTGCTCTACTTTAAAGAGCCATCCTCTAGGGTCTTCTCCATTAAATCGGGCATATCTATTTTAAGAGGGTTGACATGGGTGTGTGTGTATGTATGTCATTTGGAGAATAATTACGAATGTGATGCATCACATACACATTTGAGGTTATTTTTCCAATCTTTTTCTATATGGTCATCTTTTTGATATTTCATAATGGTAGAGGTCATTTGCTCTTGTTTGTTTAATCTAGTAACACATTCATCTAGGGTTTTGGATGTGTATCTTGTGCCTTCGCCATTTTACGATTGGATGTAGTAATCAAGAGAGCACCAATGTTGAACGATTTACGAAATTGAGTGGGATGCGTGAATAATTACGTTACATTACTCAATTCTAGTTTTTGGGTTTGAATTCACGTGAGTTGACTTCAGTTATGTGATTGGAACCGTCGAGTTGAGTTGCTAGCAAGTCCGTCGGGTGAGATGGGCTGTTGGATGGCGTCTTTGAATCTCTCCGTTGGATCTAACACAGTTGTGCTTTACGCTCTTTGAATTTGGCCGTTGGATCTTGATGTTTATTGAGTGGAATCCATGCATTTGTTTGTTGTGGGCTGGATCGGTCTGCCGTGATCTTTGTATCCTGGAATAAAATCTCACCGAGGTTTGCCTTTGCGCTGGCTCTGTCTTGGCCATCTGATTAGTCTTCTGGGATAAGTTTCCCCTTTAACCTATTTTACGTTTGTTTTGTTTGTTTCTTTCATTGGTCGGCACTCCAGGGGAAGGCGGGCGGGGGTGAAGGAGAACACCAGAGGTTTTCATGGGAGGAAGGGTTTTCAGTGAGGAAAACCGATGAAGATGGGAGGATGGAGAGAAGGAGGGCGAAGAAAGATAAGTTCCTTTCCAAAATTCTTGATTATTCTCTTCTCTATTTATTTTCTAATGTTCTAGAATGCTCTGCCTAGATCATTATTTCTTTAAGTGGATCCACGGTTCTTTAAGCTGTTTTACATTAGGGTGTATTTACGTTATCTTGATGTGTCCCGGCTTTCTTGAGGTCTTGATTCTTGATTTACGCTTTTAAGTTTTGATAATTCTTTGCGGATTTTACGGAAGGATCTATAGTCTGGTGTGGTCTTTTGTGGTGATGCTTTGGCCGTATTTACATCTTTGATAACTTGTTGCCATTCTAGGATCCTTGGATTACGGTTATTACGAACATCCTATCTATCATGTCTGTCCTAATTGTAATTATTTGTGCTCTGAATTAGTATAGTTGTAATAATTTCCTTTCTCTGGAATTGTTTAGTCTTCTGCTGTCTGTTGGTCCTTCTGTGATGATTAATTTGGGCTGTATTGGATTAGTTCTGTAAGCCCTTTGCTGTATTCAATTGAGTTAAATTCTGTAATTTCCTTTTTTGTACTCTAGTTCTGTTGTACATGCTGGATGTATATTCTAGTTTGGCAATTAGAGGTTTTTTTGACCTCCTCTCCTTCATCATAGGAGAAGAGTAAAATTTTATAACTCAAAATATATAGTGGACTATTTAAACTAGACAGTTTTTATCTTTTTTTTGAGATTTTTTCATATAAAAACTCTGATATTCACTTTCCTGTTTTTAATTATGTGTGCATGCACTGAATCATCATGCAAAATAATAACAATAATTAAAAAAAATTCATGCAATTTTAAATAATCAAATTAAATATTAGTCGGTTTCTTGATTTTCTTAGTGCCAAATATGACAAATGTTAGAGCTAAAGAAAAGAGCATTTCATGCAATTTTAAATAATCAAATTAAATTTTATATAGTTTATAAAATTAATTTATATGTTGCATGAGCAAATTTTGTAGTATTTTAATAATAAAATATTTGCATACTTAGAACATTAAAAATAACATTTATCTACTTCTATGAGATTAATCAAGAGATCAATAAAATAATTGCACTAGGAGTTACTAGATATCACGTTAAATATTAAAAAAACTGTTTATTTTTTTATTTTTAATATTGATGATATAATAAAAATATATTAGTTTATTATTATATAATTCAAATTCTTAACATTGCCGTTTAATATCATAATTTATTTATTCATTTAAATAAGAATTTACCCTAAAAGAATATTTTAAATGTTTATTTTTAATAAAGCGACATTCCTCATCTTAATTTTGGAAGGTAACAATGAGGATCAAACTCTTGAATTTGATTTATTGATCATATTGATTTTTTCAATGTATTTGATGTTACTTAAATTTAAAATTCTAAGTTATTTAATCAGAAAAAGTAAAAAGAGAGAAAAATATCCGATCAAATTTTGATGAATTAATTTAAATTTTTTTGATTTATTTTAGCATGAATATGATATAAAATTAATTAAACATTAATATATTACATTCATTTCAAAATAAATTCAAAATATTTAAAATCATCCTATTAAATTTTAATTAAAATGTTCTAATTTTCTTCATAGATAAAATTGAATCAAAACCAGTTGATCAAAGCTTGTTAACACAATTAGCTTTTGAATATACCATCATTATGCTCACTATATAAATTTTAAATGATTAATCATATTCTTCTCATCAAATTAAATAATTTTATTTCATTGCTATAAATATTACGAGTGAAAAATAGTACAAAAGCTATCTACAGAAGACAAACGATAGGCTAAGACTAAGAGTGGATCAATTTTATTTCATGTTTATTGTTCTTATTTATATTTATTTAATATATTTTAAAAAATATTTACTTTTATCTTTAAAACAAATCATATTATTTTTAAAATACTAAAAAAAGACTTTTGAATATTTTAAGTACTTTTAAAAAATAATTATCGCCATCTAATATAAAAGATAATAATAATCACAAACATGACGAGCTAAAGAGATAAGAAACTAGAAAGACATGAATTGACCAACCAATCAAGATGAATATTTCCTACTATTAAGTCATGACTATATCAAATTTTTTTATACAATATACTTATTTACAACATATTTAATAATCATAAAAATATTAAATTATTTTAAAATTGGGGTTAAGTTGGGCTTTACATTTTTGAAATTAATTTAGTTTGTTTGAGTTGAATTTTTCATTATAAAGTTGGGGCTTATGATTCCACAACACAAGATTATGGAAATGCCTAAGAGGTGAGGATTTACGCTTATGGCCCATAGAAGGGAGAAGCAACCTTATAACCTATATTTAGAGAGTTTTGGCGAGGGCCAAAAACGCAACCTAAATCTAAGGTGAAAATGGGTATTTGGTTTGCCTCCAGAGAGACAAACCACCCATTTGCTTGGACTTACAACCGGGGTGGTCATCTCCTCCTCCTGATTTAAAATGTAGGCAAGTCTTATTCTTTATTCAAGATAACTAGGATGTTATTTATTTAGAAAGAGACTAAGTCCTTAAACTCACTCTCTCAAAAGACTAGATCATGTAAAGGGCATGCTTCAAATGACGTAAATCTAATGCAAATCATATTACATTTTATTTTCATTTTTGGACAATTATTTTGACTTAGGCTAATAGGATCCATATGCCAAATGCATGAAAAATGAGATTATTGGCCAAAATTAGGAGAGGAGGTGTGTTTCCACCATGGCTCTTAAAGGTCAAGCTAAGTTTCTCTGGCAAAGATGGAAGCCCTCCAATCAAGAGTGAAAATAATATGCATTTATGCATGATGTTATAAAAGAAGTACTCATCCAGCTAAGGGGTTGCTAATTCTTTTATCTTGATTTTAGCTTAAGCTTTAGGTGAGGTTATGAATTACATATTTAATTTTGAGTTGATTAATTTGGTAGAAAATTTATTTTTTTCCTAAGAGCCTAATCCACATCCAGGCCATACATAAAGCAAGGAAGAAACTAAGAAAAAGGATGCCACCTAATGCACAAGCTAAATAAATCATCAATCAATTTATAAAGCTATTCGAGAAAGAATAAGAGACCCTTGTGGTCGGGTACCCCCACATAAACCTGAAAAAAACAAATTGGATAGCTGAGCTCAACCCTTATACAACCTGGATTACAAATGAATTAGATACAATTAAGCAAGGAATTCATTATTATGGGGGGTCTTCAAGCTTCTTTCTTCTTTTCTTTCTTTCTCCTTTGGTTCTTTCTTCTTTGGTTTCTTCTTTTGGATGGTTGGAAGGTGGATGTGCCAAGGCTTCACATGGTACCTAAGATAAAATCTTATGACCAATGCTCATCCCAACCCCATAATCATTCCAAAATCCTAATTACAAAATACATGAAAAGAAAAGTAAAGCTAACTAACATCTATAAAATGAGGTTAGTTAAACAAATCATACAAATCCCAAAATATGGACTTAACACCCCACATTGGTGATTAAGTCCACTGATTATGCTTAGGGGTATAAGAACCTGCGTAACAAAAGCATTTATATTTTTATTTATGATAGCGCCCCTTAAGCACAATCCCCTATAGAAAATAATGATTAGACTAAACCGTCTTACCTTTCATTCTATGATCATACACCGTAACATACAGTCTAAAATATACATCACAAAAAAAAGTAAACATCAAACCATGCACCATCCTAACCTAAAGCTAGAAGTGGTGACTTAGCCTAATGTGTGTGCTTTACATGTTTTTGTGGTATGCTTAGCTATGGTTTTAAGTTAAAGTTTTCTAAGTGTGAAGGGTGCTCAACTTAGAGGAGGGTTTCATTTAGTTGTTTGGTTTGGGTTGAAGTGAATCCTACAATTAATTACTAAGTTGTAAGAGAGAAAGAGAAGAGAACTCTCTTTTCTTCCCTAACCTAAGTAATTTCTAAAGTGGATTCATAATTTAGTTTTGTTTGGTGAATGTTTTATTATGTGTTTTAATTAATCCTAAGTTTATATCAACTCTAAATAAACCTATTCAAAGAGAAAGGCATTTTAAGATTAAATAAAATGAACTAAATTCACAGAACACACATCACTTCATTTCTTTCCCAACATATATAACATGCATATGAATGAATCCTAAGCATATATATACATACCAATGGAAATGTTTAGCATACTTTATGATGAGTGCTAAGTGAGTTACTTAAGAAAATTTGAATGCTTATGATGCATGTTTTTCATTAAGTAGAAAAGGGGTTTCTTATCCAATTTTTACATGCACACATGAATGTATGAAAGGCATAAGTGAGTACACCATTGTTAGCACCGGGGAGTAAGGTACAAGACCTACTTAGGGCTACTTAAAGCCTCGCAACCCGGTTGTCTAGACTAATATACCACTTTCCTTAAATACAAGCATATGTACAAAAGAAATAAATGGAAAATAGAAAGAATGCAAAAGTTTGTATTTTATATTTTTGGATTTACTTATGCAATCTACATGTGTAAATATGAGGATCCTTCTTAAATTATGACATGGGAGAGGATAAGAGTATATTTTAAGCAAGTGTTATATTGTTTTAAAAGAATTATACACTTTGCATATCTTATCCAAATCCATGTTAAGAGGTAAGAAAGGAAGCAAACATAAGACACATTTTTATATTCACATACAAGCTTATAAATAAAGTATAAGTAGCATAGTTTCAGTTTTAGGTAATTGATTCATATATTTTGAAAATAATTTGAATTTAGTAGTGATAATAGTCATTCATATTTCTAACTTAACCACATAAGTTTGACATAAAAGAAACATTTTATTTTTAGTTTGATCTTTGAAAAGCATGGAATGTATGAAATCACATGACACACACATTTAGCATGTTGGGAAAGAACTAAAGTAATGAAAGCATGTAAACACATTTACCTTAATTAATTCCTAAAACAATCTTATGAAATAGGAAAACTTATAACAAATCAAATTATTTTAAAGTGATTTTTGTTTGATTTTGAATTTGATTTAATTTGAAAAATGTGAATTGAGTTTGTTGTTCCTAACACATTCCCACATGTGTTGGATATTTTCGTTTAATTTTTAGATGATTAGATTAATTTTACATTTTGATTAGGTTAAGGTATGATTTAAGCATGTTAATTACCCCTTACCACTAGCATAGTTAATAAAATAATTATGAGCTAATGAGATGAGATAAAATATCACAAGGAATTTAAATTTGTAATGGACCTAGGAAGAAAAGGGCCTAATGCAATTTGGCTCATGATTAATGATTAAGTTAAGGGGTTTAACTTAAGTAATTTCATAACACCCCTCACACATATGAGTTGAATTTTGATTTCCTTATATACTTAGGCTCTTGAACACCTAATCTACCTTAGGTAGATTAATTGAGTTCTAGAAAGTTTTAGAATTTTGTAAAAAAATTAAGGGGTAGTGGTTAATTAACCCTTAATTAAGAGAGGATTAAGGAAGAAAAGGGGGTTTAAGAAATAACTTAGGGAAAAATGCCCAAAAATTATTCCCTTAACCTCCTATTCATTTAAACATACCTTAACAAACTCAATTAGAGGGTTAAACCACTAATCAAACCCTTAATTAAACTTAATTATATTAAGGCAATAATTAAGAAATGAATTGGCAATTTTGCCAATTAAGCCACCAATAAATCCCAAGAAAATTAGGGGAGGCATAAGTCATCCCCCAAAATACACTCAAGAAGTTTGGGAATAATTAGTGGATTAATTAAAGGGTAATTAGAAAATTATCATTCCCAATAAAACCTAAAATTAGAGAAAGACACTTTTCAAAATCATATGAAATTAATTTTATAAAATTTTGGATCAAATTATCTATCCAATGAAATTTATTTCATATTTTTTTATTGTTCTATGTTGAGATATTAATTTTAGAAGTTTAAGTAATTAATTAGAATTATTTAAATCCTTATTAAGTCCTTAATACCTATGGGTGCCATGCATTGGTTGATGTGACATGCACTTTACACGTGGTGCCTTCCCATTAGTTATTGAAAACATCCCATCATAGTGCTGCGTGGCAGCGGTGCTACACGCTTTCTTGAGATTAAAATTGTGGATTAAAGGGGATAAAATAGGATACAAAGCGTGTTTTAATCTTGGCCATCCATCCAAAATGCACAGATGGATGGCTAGATCCTTCCCTATAAACGCATCTGAGGCATGGAGACCATCCATGTTCTAGGCCTTGATCTGAGCTCAATTGAGCTTGAATTAGGATGAAATTCAATCCACACCATCAACATGCATCCTAGATCACATCTAATGGTCAAGATCTTATGTCATTAACATTTCTTTCACAAAGCTCCACACCACATTGAGTTTAACGGTTTAAAAATAGCTAACATCATCAGAGGTGATCACCGGTACTCTATTCTCTTGGAGAAGCTTATGAGATGAAGCTGGGTGAAAGTTTGAGGGGTTGAGGTTGAGTGGATCTTCCTATGGGTCACCTCCTCCTTAGCTTGAGCTTGGCTTTGATTGATTTAGATCTCCCCTTGCTTTAAAGACTTGGAAGAGAGCTTGGGTGCACTCGACTTGGTCCTCCGATGAAGCTTGAAGATGGAATTGAATAGAGCTTGAGTGCAGAGAAAGTTGGCAATTCAATAGACCTCCCCTATTTTTACATAGGAAAAAAATGAGAAGATGCAAATTGAATCTCCCTCTAGGAAGCTTAGGGTCACTTGCAAATGGCTCCTATGACTCTCTCTTACTCAATCGATAATGGACCTATTGGAATTGAAGTGAATTAGGGGAGTATATCTCCCCATTTGGAAATCAGACGGCCGAGCATAAGCTTGTCATTTTGATCCAATTGCTCTGATTCAAAGGGTTGTTTGAGCTATTAGAGTTGTCCTTGAGTTTGATTTGGCCAGAGGAGTGGGAAATTTATACTTCCCATGTGCTCAAAATAAGTGGAGGCATGATTCCCATGTGGCCATTTCAAAGGGAGTGGTCAGTTTAGCCAATGGGTCAAGTTGGGCTGACCCAAACCCATTGGGTTGGGTGCACCACCCTCTCTAGTGCTCACTTGATCTATTAGGAGAGTATCAAGTAGGCATGAAGAGTATTTGACCAAATTTCCAATGAATTTGATCAAAATTTACACTATGGACTAGGGGTAAAATGGCCATTTGGTAGATTTTTGAATCTAGATATGTTTGGCATGTTGAGAAAATAGGTTTGCCCAAGTTTCATTGGATTTGGAGTTCATTTGATATGATTTGGCTCATGTTGACCCATTTAGGTCAAAATGGGTCAACTTGGGATAAGTTGACCAATTGGTCAAATTGGGTCAAACCAAGGGTTGGGTTAATTTCATATGACCATTTGAAATTTTTTGTTGGCTTTGGTTTGATTCAATTTAGTTTAAGTTTGAATTTGGTTCTTCATTTAGGTCAAATGGGTCAAGTTGACCAATTTGAGCCATTTGATCTATTTGATCTAGGTCATGGATAGGTTCAGGTTTAGTTAGTTATATGAAATGGATTGGTATCTTTATTTATAATCAATTTGGTACTCAATATGATCATTTAGGTCAAGTTGGGTTCAAGGTCAATTGTGCTAGGTTAGGTCTAGTTGGCCAATTGAGCATTTGGTAAAGTTCAACAAGTGATTTAGAATGAACTTGACCCATTGGTTTCAATCAATTTGGCTTAGATCAAGTTTTGACACATTTTGACTTTTTAGGTAAAGTTGGGTCAACTTGGGTCAAATTGGGTTTGGGTTAGGCTCAAATGTTAACTTGGTCAAGTTCAAACATTGATCATGAATGAGTATTGATCAATGGTTTCAATCAATTTGGCCTATGGTGGATTTTAGCTATGTTGGGTTTAATTTTGGCTAAGTGTTGACTTGGTTTGACCCAATTTGAGTTATTGATCATCTCATGATGATTGTTGATAATGATGAGAGGTTTAGATGGGCTTGGTTCAATCCAATTTGGTTAGGATTAGAATTTGGCTCAAGGGTACTTTAAGTCACTTTAGGTCAAGTGAGCCTAAGTGGGTCAAATGGCTTGATCAAAGCTTGATTTGAGTTTAAGTGAACTTGTTTATGGACTCATGATTGAAATATAAATCCATTTGGAAGTGGTTTGAAGTCAAATGTGTTTTGATTCATTTGACAATTTCAAGTCAAAAGCATGAATATGAATTTGACTTGGGTTAGTTTGATTTCGGCTTAGTGATTGTAGTTCATATTTATATTTGGATTCATGATTGAATGATTGATTGAATCATGAAGGAAAATCAAGAGTTTGACTTGATTTGGAGTTGGTTTGGCTAAGTTCAAACATTTGACTTGAAAGGCTTAGGTTAGATTTTGATTGAATTTGAGTTTGATTTTTGGATTTGGTTTGATTGATTTGAATTTATATTTCATTTATATATGGGAGTATAAATAAGAATATAAATGAGTTATGAGAAAATTTCAAAGATTTGAAGTGATTTGATCATTATCTAGGCTAAGTCATGAAGAGGAAATTTAAAGGACTTTGGAAATATTTAGAGTTTGGATTTGATTTTTGAGTTTAGTTTGATTGATTTGAATTTATATTTTATTCATATATGTGTATATAAATGAGAATATAAATGATTTATGAGAAAATCTCATGAGTTTGAATTGATTTAAAGATGATTTTGGCCAAGTCCTCAAGAGGGAATTAAGGACTTAGAAAAGATTTTGAATTAGGAGTTTCAATTTTGGGTTTGAGTTGGTTGATTTGAATTTATATTTCATTTATATATGTGAATATAAATGAGAATATAAATGAGTTATGAGAAGATTTCATGAATTTGAATTGATTTGAAGAAGATTTTGGCCAAGTCCTTAAGAAGGGATTAAAGGACTTAAGAAGGATTTTTGTGCTTGGAATTTCAATCATGGGCTTCAATCATGGGTTTCAATCATGGATTTCAATCATGTGATATTGATTTGAGTTTAGAGAAAATCAAATAAGATTGATTTAAAGTTTGAGAAAATCAAACAGGATTGATTTGGAACTTGACTTGAAAGAAGGAAGGTGAGGAATGGTTCAAGATAAGGGTAGTCAAAGTTTGCTAACTCCCCTAAGGCATGACTTATTCCTAAGGCATGACTTATTCTTTTACAACTTCAAAGTTTGCTCCCAGAACGATTGTTTAATATCACCAGTAGAGTTATTCCTTTTCACCCACTTGAGATTTTCAAATTTCTTGTGGGTGGGAACACTCGCTTTTGGTTCCACAGTTGATTGTGTAATAGAGGGGTCAGGTGAGAGCACTTGGGCCCACAACTCAGCATTCCTTCTTCTCCTTTGTCTTTTAGTTAGCTTTCCTCCAGATGAGGAAGCTTTAGCATCATGTTGGCCTTGTGCAAAGGGCAACATCAGTAGAAAGTAGCATTCAGATGCACTACTAAAATTGTTTGCCTAGTCATCATTCTCTTCATGGCTAGAGCTTCAGTGTGTCCCAACCTTATAAAGGAGGCATCGTGAGACTCTAGCCTCTAGAGTGCACAAGGTGCTGAAAGTTGTAAAAGAATAAGGCCTTATGAAGAAAAGATATCAAAGACCAATTATTAGAGAAGCCAACATTGCTCCACTACAAAAGCTACCATCAAAGGTAGTAAGAACTCAAGAGCATTACAAACTTGCCCTACGCGGTGAACATCGGGGCATGACACCTGAACCATGTGTTCGATAATCTGCTATCGAAAGCTCCCGGTAGAAGGAAAAATAAGTATGGATGTCGAAGCCCCAAGAAGAAGCTGCCACAGAAAGACAAAAAGGCGTGACATCCGGTTTGCATATCCGGAGATCCGCTGATGACAGGACCCAACAGGAATGGGTTCTTAAAAAGAATGTTATAGTCAATGAGGCTCATGGTGGTCAACACCCTAGAGAATCCAGTAGGGAATCCCATCACCAACCTAAATGATCTTCCCTCGATTTTGATCATAGCCCTCCGATTGAGGAGACATTCGACCCACACTCTGAGCCTGAAATCAGATGGAGATGTCGATCAGAGATAAGACTACAAGAAGAAGAAGAGAAAGATGAAGAAGATATCATGGGGGTAGATGTGGTGTATATGGTACAACACATTAGAGAACCATCTGATGTACGACAGTATCGATCCAGGCTTGATCAAGATTTTGGATAGGTCCTTTAATGGAAAATTAAGGGACTTAGGAAATTTTGGATTGGGAATGTAATTCTTGGATTTGATTTGATTGATTTATATTTATATTTCATTTATATATGTGAATATAGAATATAATTGAGTTTTGAAAAGATCCTAAGGATTTGAATTGATTTGATCAAGGTTTAGGCTAAGCCCATTAATGGAGAATTAATGACTTAGGAAATTTTGAACTTAGGAATTTCATAAATTGAGTTGGAATTTTGAGTTTAGTTGGATTGATTTGAATTTATATTTCATTTATATATGTGAATATAAATGAGAATATAAATGGATTTTGAGAAAATCCTAAGCATTTGAATAGGTTTGAATCATGATTTTGGTTAAGTCCTTAAGGAAGATTAAGGACTAAAAAAATTTGGACTTAGGATTTTTTTTATAGATTTTGATCATGGGTTTCAATCATGGATGTTAATCATGGAATTGATTTGAGTTTGGAGAAATTAAAATGAGATTGATTTGGAGTTTGACTTGAAAGAAAGAAAGTGGGGAATGGTTCAAGCTAAGGGTAAATTTTCCTATCACCCCTAAAGCATAGCCTATTCCAATGGCTAACTCTTCTAAGTCTCTAGGGATAGGTCCACCTAATCACTAGATGTATCTTAAGACTAAGGAACTCTTAAAGTCTAAGATGAATCCTATGTCTAAGATGGAGGGGTTGAGAACTCATCCTAAAAATGAGGTCAACAAAGGGCTCAATAGTGATGAAAAGGAAAACCGCACGCATTGGTGTTGATCAAAATGATCAACAATATTGAGAGATCACAAGCAATAACAGAAACAATCTATCTTTAACCCAAGGCATAGAGAGAATCCAGAGCTTAGTGCAATGTAGCTCTACTTATGTCCAAGACATAAGAGAGAGGGAAGAATCCACTAAGGGATAGAGTGTGAACCTTCCTCTAGGGAAGCAGGTTCAAGTCATCCACAAGAGATGAAAGGTCTAATTTAATTTTCACTAGGGAAGAGGGTTGAATTTGTTTCAATTTTGTTAGGTTTTAAATTTTTAGATGAACCCTGTTGGTTTGCAATAGACTGCACTAAGTAGGGGCCATGGAGGCTAAGACCTGACTCAGATTTATCAATCCAAAGGGGTAGCCTACTAAACACATAGTAGGACTAGCCAACCAAAGGGATGCCTTTTGGTATGCAATAGCTGTACTAGGAAGAAAGCATAGTAGACTTAGATCCTCCAAAGTAGAGATCAGTTGCTCGGGTAATCTACTAGCAAGATAATAGATTGAACCCAACCTAGGGCTGACTATTGAGTGAATGTCACTGGGGGACTTAGATCAACTCAAAGATAGTCAAGATTGATTTTATTTTAGACTTTGTTTGTTTTGATTATGATGGATCCCATAGGTTTGCGATGAACTGCACTGAGTAAGGGCCATGGAAGCCTAGACCTAACTCGATTTACCAATTCAATGGGAGTAATCTACCAACCATAAGGTAGGACTATCCAACCAAGGGGGAAATGCCTTTTTGTATACAATGGTCAAGTTTTAAGAAGAAAGCATGGGGACTCACATCTTCTAGAAACAAGGAACCATGGGGGGACTAGTTTCTTTGGAAAATAAATCAAACCCGACCTAGGGCTGACTATTGAGTGAATGCCACTAGGGGACTTAAATCAGCTCAAAGGTAGTCAAAGATTAAATTCATTTCATTTTTAGATTTGTTTTGATTATGATGGATTCCATTGGTTTGTGATGAATCTAATTGAGAAGGAGCTCATATCAGCCTACACTTATCTCAGATTTACTGAACCAAAGGGAATAGCTTCCTAGTCGATGGGAGAACTATCCAACCAAAGGAGTGCCTTTCAGTTTGCAATGATCAATTCAAGGGAAAAAAATCTTGGGGACTCACATCTTCCACTAGAAAAGATCACTGGGGTGATCAGTTTCTTTGGGCAACAAATCAAACCGACCTAAGGCTACCCGTCAATTTGTGATAATCATACTAGAAAGAATGTGTCATGGTCTTACATCTTTCAAAGCGGAATGACTATCAGGGTAACCTGCTTATGGACAATTAGATTAAACCTGACCTAAGGGTGACTACAGAGTGTGTACTGACCCAGTGATTTACCTCAACTCAAGTAGTCAGGCAATTCCTATAGGGAGTTTTGCTGACACTGCCCTAAAGATAGGATGCCTACTTGGGAGAAGGGACCCTTTGGGGGCTTGAATTCCTAATTCACAAGAAAATTAATTTTAATTGTTTGTTTAGTTTATTTTTTTATCGTGAACCCTGTTAGTTTGCGAGCGATCAAACTGAGAAGGATCTTATATCAGCCTAGACATATCTCATATTTACTGAACCAAGGGAGAATCGCATTCGCAAATTCAAATTCTCCAACCATGTGGGGTGGCAAGGAAAGGGGACCGCCCAATTCAAAAGTAACCTGTAGTGTCTAAATGGGTCGCAAAAAGGACTTGATCCAAATAGAGTACCCACAGTGGGATGGGGTAAGGGCTTAATCCAACACCCTGGAGAAGATGAAATGGCTAGTCATACATCAATAGGTATTCGATGTCTAACTCAAGGAGAAAGCACAGGGACTCACATCTGCCAAGGGTGGTGTACTCATTGGGTGAGTCAATATTAGCATAGCGAACATCAACCAACCTAAGGTATTCATCAGTTTACAATAATCATTCTTGGAAGAAATCTTGAGGACTCACATCCTCCTATAATCGATTCTGGGATAGTTCGCTTCTACTCAACAGCATCCATCCAGGGCAACTACTAAGTGAATGCCATTGGGGACTTATATCAACTCAAGTAAGAGAAAGGATCCTGGGGACTTATCCTTAAACTCAAATATACTCAACCTAGTTAGAGCATGGTGGCCAGTTCAAGAAGAAAGCACGGGAACTCATATCTTCTTAAACAAAGTCAACATGAGGTAGCTTACTGGATGGGCAGTGAAGACTATCATACTAACAAGATGCTTATTGGTTTGCAATGATCAAGTTAGGAAGAAAGCATGGAGACTCACATCTTCTAAAAAATGACCACTGGGGTGACATACTAACGACGTAGCATGTAGACCCGACCTAGATCAGCTAATGAGTGAATGTCATAGGGGGCTTGCACCTACATCAAAATAGCTCGAGACAAAAGATTTGTGTCTATTTTTGTGCATGTGTTAAAAGGGATAGGATGCCATTGGGGGACTCTTACACCTACCATAAACATGTTGGGGAATTTGATGAAATGATGCCACAGATGGCAAACAGGATTGCCACTAAGAAAAGATGCCACTTGGGTTCTCTCACACCTATCTTAGTTATGCTAATCGAAATAGCCTCTGCCCTCTCTTACACCTTCATTAAAAGTGTCTAGAGATTATGTTTATGTTGTGAAAGAGAGATAGGATGCAACTGGGGGACTCTTACACCTACCCTAAACATGTGACGTCAGATTCCCAAGACAATAAAACAACACTTTGAAAGAAGAGAAGAATTAATGAATGGAATCATATTTTGTTCTTTTTATTAATAATTATTTTCAAACATGATTTATTTTATGGGTAATATTTCTTTAGATAGAGCCCATTAATTAGAAGCATCTGGTGTTCCCATTTATAATCAATAAGCTGATAAGATCTTCCTGGTAAGCCTTCTTTATAACATTGGATCCTTCCCAAGTGGGTTCAAACTTGCCTCCCATCTTTCGACGGGCAACAATTGGTCTTCTTATGACTAACACAAGTTCTCTTACTCAGAAAGACCTAGGTCAAACTAGCTTATTGTGAGCTTGAATCATTTTATCCTTGTACAACTCGAGGTTCTAGGATGCCCATAGGCGCTTCTCCTAAACCTTCAACCACAACTTTGCATTCTGCTCTGTAGTGATCTTGTTACCCAATGCTATCCTTAGTGATGGGAGTTGAACTTCTAAAGGAAGAACCACTTCGGACCCATACACTAAGGAAAATGGGGTAGACTGAGCTGGAGTTTAGTATGTGGTGTGGTAGGCCCACAAAACTTCAACCAACTGCTCATTCCACTATCATTTATTGCCATCAAGAGTCTTCTTCAGTATCTGGATGAGAGTTTTGTTGAATGCTTTTGCTAAGCCATTTGCTCTAGGGTAGTAGATGGTGGAGTATCTCCAATTTATACTGTGCCTTCTGGCAAATTTGTTAATCTTCATGCTTTTGAATGTAGTATCATTATCAAATATAATTTATCAAGGCACCCCAAACCTATATACGATATGATTCCTAAAAAATTGAAGCACATGCTGGGCTATGACCTCTCTGAGTGGGATGGCATCCGCCTACTTGGAAAAGTAGCTGGTGGCAGCAAAGATGAATTGATTCCCCTTAGCAGAAAGAGGATCGATTGGACCCACAATGTCGATACCAATACTCAAATGGCCATAAAGTCAATGTAGGTTATAGAATGTTGGGTGGCTGGTGGAGGACCACACCGTGCACCTGACACTGATGGCATCTCCTAGCTACATCCATACAATCTGTGAACATCGAAGGCCAGTAGTATCCAAGTCTTTTGATCTTCATCTTCATCTTCGACGATTGATGACAGTGCATACAATGCCATGTTTATTCTAAATAACCACATTTGTGACATGGGGTGCCATGTTGAGAGAGCTCTCACACCTTTCACGAACTTGTCATAATAGTAAATGCAGAACCTCCTTCAAAAGAAGTCTCTTGACGAGTTCAGCATCAATAAGGGATATGACTTGTCTATTTTGGATTCTTTTTCAAATGGACTCATCTTTTAGACATGCTAAATCATTGGCTAGTTTAGGCAAAGGATCTTCTACTGTGTTCTCTGCTCGGGGAACCTTATAGATGGTAACTTTGAGAATCTGGGCCAACAACTTCATGGTATACTCATAGTAATGACGAAGCTTGGGTTTGAGAACCTGGTAGGACCTGATAATCTGGTTGATGATAAATTGAGAATCCCAAAGATTTTGATGCTCTTGACATTGATAGTGATGGCTAACTCTAGACTGGCAATCAAAGCCTCATATTCAGCTTCATTATTGGTGCAGGGGTTGGAAAGATACTATGGGAATCTCATCACATCGCAGTTTAGAGTTAGGAGAACTATTCCTACCCCTGCCTTTCTTGGGAGAATAGATAGTGGTGCTTCACCTTTAAGAAAAGAAGCAGCACCATCAAAATATATCTCCCATCAGCGGTTGCTGGCCTCCTCTAAGTTTATGATTAGTTTGTTAGGGAGATCTTCACTAAGCGGAGAAGCAGCAGGAAGTGGGTGTGCTGCTAAGAAATCTGCTAGTACATATCCTTTTACCACATGGAGGGGTATAAATGTGATGTCAAACTGCGAAAGTATCATGGACCAGCATGCCAAACATTCGGATAGCATTGGCCATGTCATGAGATACTATAGTGGATTTATTCTAGAGATCAAGTTCACCTTATGAGAAAGCATATAATGTCGTAGCTTTTGGGAAGCAAAGATCAAAGCTAGGCAATATTTCTCAATATGTGGATAGTTTACTTCAGCAGAAATCAGACGATGGCTGAGGTAGTATAGAGTGCCCTCCTTCCCTTTATCATTGGCTTGGGCCAACAGAGCACCGAGAGAGTCATCTAATACAGCAGTGTAGAGGATGAGTGGCCTGCCTAGGATAGGGGCTGCTAGAATTGGCATCTTCACCAAGTACTCTTTGATATCTTCAAAAGCATGCTGACACTTGTCATCCCACTTGAACTTGGCATTCTTTTTGACAAGTGTTGAAAATGACTTGCATCTCCCTAACAGGTTTGAGATAAAGCATCTTAGATATGCCAGCCATCCTTGAAAGGATCTGAGTTGAGTTAAACTCTTAGGAGGTGGCATAGTTTTAATCTTTTAGGATCTATCTCTATTCCTCGTCAACAACAAACCCAAGGAATTTCAAGCTACTCAATGCACACTTCGTGGGATTATTTTGAGGTTATATTGTCTTAACAATTCGAAAACTTCTCTCAAGTCAAAGAGGTGGTCGTCCTTTTCTCTACTCTTAACTACTAGATCATCAATGTAACACTCAACCTGATTATGGATGAGCGCATTTTTAAGGCTGAAAGGCATGACCCTATAACAGAAGATTCTGATTGTGGTTTGAAAAGCAATGTTTCTTTTATCTTTAGGAGACATCTTGATTTGGTTATAACCATATGACCCATCCGTGAAAGAAAAAACATTAGATGAGGCGATGTCCACCATCAACTCTAGTATAGGAAGAGGAAATTCATCCTTAGGACATGTCTTGTTTAAGTCCCAAAAATCAACGCAAATATGAATTTGACCATTCTTCTTCTTAACTGGGATGACACTAGCTAACCAGGTAGGATATTTTTCCTCCCTGATAAAACTAGCATCGATCAGTTTCTTGACTTCAGAAAAGACCTGATGTTCAATTTCTAATCGCATGCATCTTGGAGCTTGCTTAATAAGGGTAGCGTTAGGATCTATTGCTAGCTTGTGGACTACTACATCAAGAGATAATTCGAATATTTCTTAATAACTCCATGCAAAATAGTCTTTAAACTCAGTCAATAGCTTAATAACTCCATGCAAAAGTCATTGGTTTCTTCTTCATTTAGCAATGAACTGATGTATGTTGGGCATGGATTTTCTTCTATCCTGTGGTTGATTTCTTTAAGCTTTTCTATTATTGAATGAATCTCCTCTTTAAATTATGGTGGTGCCTCTTTGACTTGGACATCATCTAGATCATCTGAAGTTTCTAAACACACATTCTCATAAGAGTTGGAGATGTGTGAGAAGAAACTATCAGACTCCAAATGGTAACAACTAAAGAATCCATCGACTGGACCCACTATGCCCAATCCTAATCCTGCTCTTGATTGTGCTTCCTTGCCTATGTTATTCCATAGCTTCTAAAATTATTCTGACCTGTGCTTGGACAATGTGTAAGAAACTAAACCTTTCTATATAATATTTTGAACACAAGGTGAGTAAAAGTCAAAAGGTAATTCCATTAATTCTTTAAAAGAATCTTCCTCAAGCTCTACATCAACTTCAGGGCTTGAGGATGATGATCCCAAAAAGAACTTCTTTTGCTTTATATCACTAGAAGACTTAGGGACTTCCTTAACTACTAAACCTTCAACTTTCTGAGATGTAAGTGACGTAAGAGCTAAGGTTCCCAACTGCTGCCTAATAGTTTCACATAAACCAGATTTAAATACTTTTCTTTGTTTGGAGGCTTGGTCTTCATCTCTGGCTAGATCAAAAGTCACCTCCAATGGAACCCATTAAGAGGGGTTGGCTGGTATACTAATCACATTAGACTCATCCTTTAAACTGGATTCTAAGTCTATATGAATAGTAGGGGTATTCCTATGAATTGGAACACGACCTCTATTGGCTGAAGGCCAACTAGGAGGTCTCCCACCTCTAGAACTACCTCTATTTTTGTCTCTGCCTCTTCCTACTGGAGGTTGAGCCATTCTACCCACATGTCCATATGATGGAATGAACTGTGGGTGGAATGTAATATACTGATCTATTTCTTCTTCAATTCCCCTTTCTTGTGTACTTGGACTATCTTTTTTTTTCATTTCCTTTTATCCTTTATTTTTCTTCATTTTCTTTTTCTTTTTATTTTGCATTTGAATTTTGTCCTAGTTCACGTGGAAGGGTGTTTTGAGGAAGATAGTAGGTCACATTCTCATAAATCTCAACCTCTCTAACTAAAAATGGTTGTTCATCTCCATTGACACGGTATTTAATTCCATTATTTATGAACTTGATGCACTGATGAAGAGAGGATGGAACGATCTTATTCTGATGTATCCAAGGCCTACCAAGCAAAGCAGTGAATGAAGTATTTGAATCAATGATGTAGAACTTAGCTTCAGTCTTCCAGTCACCTATCTCCAAAAGTAGTACTATAAAACCTAAAGCCTGCTCACCTTGATCATTTAATCCTCTCGACAACATCCTATCTCCTCGGAGTGTGGAGATGTCGATCTTTAAATAGGCAAGGGTCTTTAGACTCATAACGTTCACTGATGCATCTGAATCCATGAGAACCCTGGCGAGTTTGAACCTGTCCATGTCAACTGTGACGTATAGGGGACGGTTATGCTCCAAGTCCCCCAAAAGAAGGTCTTCATCTGTGAAGGTGATCCCTTGGGCTTTTTTTTGCATAATTGCTTCTCATATAGCACCTGAAGCTAAGCATATTTCAGGATCAAGGAGGGCCTTGATTAGTGATTCTCTCATCTCTTTGGATATGACAAGGGCATCATATATGCTTAGCTTAGATGACAACTTTCTTAGATGAGAAAGGACGTTGTAGTCCACCTTCGACTGATCTTCCACAAGCATATCCAAGGGTGGAGCATCCTGTGGAAGGGCTTCGATCTTCGCATACAATGACTTGTTTCTATCTTGAGGTGCGCCTAGAGGTAGAACATTGCCACTCTGAGGTTGACTTAATCTCTTCAGGGAAGGTTCTACCTACACTTTAGGCTCACTTATAGCTTCTCCTATGGGACTCTCTAAATCGGATGATTCCAAGTTTATCTCAAGAGGTGAACCCATAGTATTCAAAGTTGGAAAGTCCAACTCTAAATCAGAAAGAGGAAGATTGGAATTGTTATAGTTGTTTAGACTTGAGGAGTTATCATTAGGAATAGAAGAAGACAACCCATCAGGAGAGACACATATGTAATTCAAACTAGCTTTATTCTTCAAATTCTTGGAATTTTTTGGAGGTATAAAGTAGAATTCAAGTAAAGTGAGTGAAGTAAGGGATTTGATGCCCTTACCCACTGATACAAGAGTTCTACTAGTAGAAGAAACAGGAGAGCTAGTTAGAATGGAAGAAGTCGCTAGTGTGAAAGCTACAACTGAAGGTTGGAGGCTGGACACGATTAGTGGCTATGCTAAAGGGGTATCCTAGGCTGACACATGCTATTGCTATTGAGCTCCCCCTTTCTTAAAGTTGGCACTGGAAACTTGCAAACCTTCCTTGGTGTTGGTGGTTTGAGCTGACTTAGGCACCTACAAAGAAAGCTTTTGATTTTGAATTATTTTTTAGAGGTTTTGGACAAGGAGATGTCCCAACCTTCTTTAGTTTTGGTAGGATCACATGTATCTCCAAGGATTACTAATAGAACTGGATGGTTATTCCATAAGGTATTCCTTTGGGCTAACTACGATCTCCTTGAAACTGTGTTTAAACCAATCCTTAAATGTGAATCAATCCTCCAAAATGTGGCCTCGCATATGGTGGTAAGGGCAAAAGTTTGGATCATGACTTTTTCCTACTTCCTCCAATCTCCTAGGCTCAGGTAGCTAAAAATCAAGTTTCTTTAAGAGATTCTTAAAGATTTTCTTGATTACCTCCCTCTTAAAAGAATAAGGTTTTTTAACTTATCTAAAAGAGTAGGTGGACCATACGGTATACATGCCGCACTGGTATGGCTAAGCGGGTGGTGGCCGTGGCCGTGGTGGAGGCCAGTAAGGTTGCCTCGATGGTGACAAAGGAGGTGGAGTATAATGAGGTCATGGTCTCTCAGACTTGTTGATTAACTTCTCAAATATCTTGATAGTGAATCCCTTAAGCATGAAGGTGACTGGGCCATGGATATTCTTTAAAAGAATCTCAATGACATGTTGTTCAGATAGTTATGGTTCACACTTCATACCATTGAAGAATATAATCGACAAGTAACTCACCAGAGTGTTGTTGTGCTACAATGAGATCACCTACAGTAATCCTTTGCTGAGCTCTAGAAAATCTCTTGATGAAGAGGTTCTCTAACTCAGCAAATATTTTTACTGAACCGTTGAGCAGTTTATCATACCAATCAAAAGTAATACCCACTGGGCTACTAATGAAAAGGTGAAAGAGTAGAGCATCACTGCCACCTACGTTACAACAACTGGCTATAAAATGGGCGATGTCTGTTTCACATCAAATCTTTTGAAGGAAGGAGGCACAAAACCTTTGGGATATTGGATAACATTGAATTCCTCTGGGTAGGGTCTACCTTTTGGAACCGATGATCTTCCCTAGGCTTGAGCCAAAGCTTCCTTCACCTGCTGCTCAACCATGGATTTTATGTTTTTCTTATATGGAGGTACTTTCCATTACCTTCCTATACAGGCTAGTGTTAACTTGCTCAACGGGAGGTAGAGTCTTGAGTGGGTCCAAGACATGCACTCTGACTAATATCGTAGTAGGATGAACTAAAGGGGCTTATTTCAAGCACCAAAATAATACAAGTCCTCTAACTATGCCATCCTATCAATCTGCTCATCCTTCTACCTCAATTATTGTCAGAGGTGTTGGGCTGATTCTGCAGTGTCTCCTTGATCAACCTCATCACCTTCCATTGCTTGTTGTTCCCTAAGAAGAGATCCTCTAGTGTCAACCATGCAGACTCCAGCTGAATCTTCCAACAAGTTATCTTCATTGGGATCAAAGCTAACTCTCTCTTCAATGGACCAGGTATACCCCAAGATCTCCTCCTTCTCCATAAAATAATGTGCAACTATCTCATCTAAGGAATGATCCAACTCAGTAGGTACAAATAGTTTAGGATGACCAGTGTGATCACAATCGTGTACTGAGATGCACCAGACCTCTCCTATCATTGGAGAGTCAATCCTGTGTGGATTGTACTCACTTGATGAATGACACCCCTAACTGCTATTGGCTGTAAGAGGGGTAACAATCCTAGGATGTTCCTCTACCACTAGTGAAGCTAAAATATCATCTGAATATCTCACCATCTCCATTCCAGAGAGTTGGTGAAGGAACAACCATGATCCGGTTGCCACTCCTTTTGCACCACCACTAGGGCAAAAGGTCGAGTAGGAGAGCTCGGCCCTACCACAATGGGTGGTGTAGGATGGGTAGGATCCCTTGGCCATAGCTAAATCACCAACAGGGTGCGCTTTTCCCCAGATGCGGCCTTCATGGCCTTAGATGGAATGGGATATGATGTAACTGACCATGGCGGCGAGGGTAAAGCGGTGGGTGGAGACACCATCAACTCTCATATAACCCCTCCTATGGTGGCTAGTCTCTGAGAAGAATACTATCGATGGTCGCACGTAGCACCGAGTGGAAAATCAACCAAAGCGGTATCACACTGAACCTCCATCGATCCCTACTAGTAACATGTTTTGTATGGGCCTCATGAGCCTTCTCTTGACAAATCTGCCTCCCTATGATGTGGGGGATAATAGATCAAAGATCAAACGAGTGTGACTGGCCCGTATGCTCACGCCTACCTAGATGGATCAAGGCCTATGACCTCCTAGAAACTATGGGCTAGAACTGCACCACTAGAGGAGGTAATGAACAGATCCTCTTGGCATCCTCTCTATCTGATCCAGAAAGAGGATGGAACTAGTTTTCTATAACCAGTGGTGAAGTGATAGGATTGAAATATAAATTCAATTGCAATCAATTTGGAGTCTAATGGATTTTGGTTCATTTGAAATTTTCAAGCCAAAAGGGCTAAGTTGGGCTTATCTTGGGTTGACTTAAATTTTGTATGATGATTATAGGTTTCATTTATATTTAGATAAGTGATCGAAGGAGTGATTGATTCAATAGAAAATCCATTGGTTTTTGACTTAATTTGGATAGGATTTGGCTAAGTCTAAAGAATTGGTTCAAAGGGCTTAGATTGAATTTTTATTTGATTTTGGTTTTGATCATTTGAATAGATTTCATTTATATTGGAAAAGGAACAATTGATTTATAAGAAAATCAATTGAGTTTGAAGTGATTTGAAAGAAAATTTAACTAAGCTCATGAAGGAAGGTTCAAAGGGCTTAGAAGGGGATTTGATTTAGTTTGATTTAGTTTTGATGATTTGAGTATAGATTTTATTTATATTTATGAAGACGATTGAAGATATGATTGGTTCATGATAAAATCAATTGAACTTGGATTGAATCAAGTGAAGATTTGGCTAAGTTCATGGAATCAAATCACATGGCTTAGGAAAGATTTCAAGTTTGGATTTGATAATGGGATTCAATCATTTGGAGCTAGATTTGAATTGGAATTTGATTGAAGGATTAAATTGATATTTGAGAAAATCAATTGAGTTTTTGTGGATTAGAATTTACAAGGCTAGCCATAAGATAAAATCATAGAAAAGGATTTTGAATTTGGATTTGATTATAGATTTCAATCATTTGATTTGGAATTTGGATTTAGATTTAGAATTTGAATTTGAATTTGAGGTTTGGTTTAAGATTTGCATTTTGATTATATTTAAGAAGGTGCACATGGAACTTTATATATATTCATGCCTCCATCTACCCCCTTCCCTTTCGGAAAAGAAGGATAAATGAAAATAGAAATATATATAAACCTTATCGAGATGCCACAAAGATCCACATATGTTCTTCTTAGAGTGATCGGGTAGGACATTGAAGAGAGGTGTACTATCTTGAAAGATAGAAATCACCACCCTGCAATGGACCTAATCACCTCAATAAGGATTCCTAAGGACTATGGGTCTTTGGAATGTACTAGAGATTCTTTCCCTACTTTACATGGAAAAGTATAGTTTATTTTAAACCGAAATTTTGTTCTGTGGGCAAGCCTCTATAGTTAATTACATCCTAAGGATTCCCTCTCGATTAGGTAAATGATTATTGTCTCCAAAGATTTCAAAAAGATAAGACTATCAATCGATTGGTTTATTTTTAGAAAGTCAAGTGGGATCCATCAAGTAGGGGAAGAATCTCTAGTAAGCATCCCAAACTACCCTACGGTTGGGCCTTATATTTTTGAGATTTAATTAATTCGTTTGAGTTGAATTTTTATTAGAAATGCAGGGCTCAGAATTCCATGATACAATGTCATGGAAATGCCTAAGAGGTGAGGATTTATGCTTATAGGAGAAGCAACCTCAAAATCTAAATCTAGGGAGCTTTGACGAGGGCCAAAAGCACGACTTAAATCTAAGGTAAAAATTGATATTTGGTTTACCTCCACAAGAAAGGATAAACCATCCGATTGTTGGACTTACAACCGCTTGGGGGTGGCTGCCAACTAACTCCTCCTACAGTTTTAAAATATATAGGCAAGTCATATGTTTATACAAGATAGCTAAGCTGTTATTTATTTAGAAAGAGATTACATCCTTAAACACACTCCTTAAGAGACTAGAACATGTAGGGCATGCTTTAACGACTTAAATATAATGCAAATTTTCATCATATTATTTTCATTTTTGGACAATCAATTTGACACAGTCTTTATGATTCTTATGCATAATTCATGAGAAATTAGATTATGGGCTAAAATTAGAAAGATAGGGAGGTGTGTTTCCACTATGGCTCTCAAAGGTCAAGCCAAGTTCTTTGGCAAAGGTGGAAGCCCTCCAATCAAGAATGAAATAATATACTTTTTATGCATGATGTGAGGAAAGTAATACAACATCCAGCTAAGAGCTTGCTAATTCTTTTATCTTGATTTTTAGCTTAAGTTTTTGGTGAGGTTATGAGTTATTTATTTTTAATTTTGAGTTGATTAATTTGATAGAAGATTTATTTTTTTCTAAGTGCCTAATCATCATCTAGGCCATACATCAAAACAAGGAAGAAACTAAGAAAAGATATCATCTTAATGCACAAGCTAAACAAACATCAAACATTTTATAAAATAAGCACAAAAGAATAAAAGGCCATTTGTGATCTGGCTCCACCGCACAAACCTGAAAACAAATTGGGTAGCCGAGCTCTACCCTTATACAACCCAGATTACAAATTATGGGGGTCTTCATTTCTTCATTTCTTCTTTCTTCTTCATTTCTTCTTTCTTTTTTTGTTCCTTCTTTTGATGGTTTGTGGTGTCTAAAGGTTTTCATGGTACATGTAAGATGTAATCTTATAACCAATGTTCATCTTAATCTCCCATAATAATCATTCTAAAATCTTAATTACAAAATTACATGAAAATGGGAAAAAGAAAATCTAACTAAAACCTGCAAAATAGAGATTAGCTAAATAAACCATACAATCCCAAGCATGTATATATATAAATTGGACTTAGCACCCCACACATGGGTATTCCAAGTCCACCTGGCCTATTGGATTATGCTTAGGGGTATAAGCACCTGCACAGAAAAGAAATTTTATATTTTTATTACAAGACCCTTAAGCACTCCCCTCAAAAGATAATGATTAAACTAAATCATCCTACCATTCATTCTACATACACCCTAACATCCGACTAAAAAAAATATCACAAAATAAAAGTAAAATATCAAACCATACACACCCTAACCTAAAGCTAAAAGTGGTGACTTAGCCTAATGTGTGTGACATTTAAGGTTTGTGTGGTATTAGCTATGGCTTTAAGGTTTAAACTTTTCTAAGTATGAAAAAGTTCAACTTAATGATGGTTTCAATTTAAGTTGTTGTTTAGTTATTTTGTGTTAATTTTATTTTATGTTTTGATTAGGTTTTAATGAATCCTATAATTAATTACTAAGTTGTAAAGAGAGGAAGAGAGAAGAGAACTTCTCTTTCCTCCCTACCTTAAGTAATTTCTATGGTGGATTCATATTTGATTTTTGTTTAGTGAATGTTTTATTATGTGTTTTAATTAATCCTAAGTTTATATTTTTGCTAAACATACCTATTCAAAAAGAAAGGCATTTTAAGATTAAGTAAAGTGAGTTAATATCACAAAACACACATCACTTCATTTCTTTCCCAACATGTGTAGCATGCATATGGATGAATCCTATGCATATCTATACATGCAAAATGGGAATGTTTAGCACACCTTAATGATGAATGCTAAGTAGTGTTACTTAAGAAAATTTGGATGCTTTATGATGCATGATTTTCATTAAGTAGAAAAGAGGGATTCTTTTATCCATTTTTCACATGCACATTTATATGTATGAAAAGCATAAGTGAGTATGGCTACTTAAAGCCTCGCAATCCTGGGATTGTCCAGACTAATATACCACTTTCCTTAAATACATATGCATGTACAAAAGAAATGAATGGAAAAGAAAGATGCAAAATTTTGTGTTTGTTTGTTTGATTTGTTTATACAATTTATATGTATAAGTGTAGATGTCCTTCTTAAGTAATAACATAGGAATGAATAGGAATTGGTTTAAGCAAGTGTTATGTTCTTTTCAAATGAACTATACACTTTACCAAATCCTATTCAAAACTATGCTAAAAGAAAAGGAGAAGGAAAGCCACACTATGCACATCTTTATACTTTACTCACATGCAAGCTTATAAATAATTATAAGTAGCATACCTTTTAGTTTTTATGTTTTATTTATAAGTTTTAAAATAATTTTTAGATTTAATAGTGATAATAGCCATTCATATCCTTACTTTAGCCAAAACATGCAATTTGACATAAAGAAAACATTTCATCTTAAATTTGATTTTTAGAAAGCATGAATGCATGATTTTCATATGACATACACATTTAACATATTAGGAAAGAAATGAAATGATGAAAGCATGTAAATTCATTCACCCTAATTAATTCCTAAAGACAATCTTATGAAATAGAATTATTTAAAGCAAATCAAATTTAGCTTTAAAGAAATTTTGTTTTGTTTTGAGTTTGATTTCAATTTGAGAAATGTGAGAAGGTTTGCTGGTCCTAACCCATTCCCACATGTGTACAATTTTTTAGTTTAATTTTTAGGTGATTAGATCAATTTTATGCTTTGGTCAGGTTAAAGTGTGAATTAAGTGTATTAATTAACCTTACCTATACCACTTTAGTATTTTTTAATCAAATAATTATGAGCCAATGATATGACATAAAACCACACAAGGAATTTAAATAAGCAATGCACCTCAGAAAGAAAGGGGCCTAATGAAATTGGCTCATAATTAGTGATTAATTAAGCTAAATGGTTTAGTTTAAGTACTTTCGTAACCCTTCCCACACATGTGGGTTGGATTTTGATTTCCTTAAGCTACTTAGGTTATTGAACACCTAAGCACCTACCCAAGAAGGATTGATTAAGTTATGGAATATTTTGGTTTTAAAATAAAATTAATTAAGTAAGTGATTAATTAAGTTTGGATTAAGGAAGGAAAGGGATTTAGGGAATGTATTAGGAAAAATTCCCCAAATCCATTCCATAAACCTCTTCTCTACCTAAGTAAGGCTTAATTAACTTAATAAAGGGATTAAACCACTATTCATATGCTTAATTACCCTTAATTACATAAAGACAATAATTAAGGATTCATTAATTGATCCCCCGAATTAACCCATCAATAAATCCCAAGAAAATTAGGGGAGGCAGAAGTCATCCCCTAAATGCACATTAGAAGATTGGAATTAATCAGTGGCATAATTAAAGAGTAATTAGGTTATTAAGTTTTCATTAAAACCCTAATTAAGAAAAATGTACTATTTAAAACCCATTGGAAATAATTTTAGAATATTCTCTTCTGACTTATCTTTACAGTGCATTTTACCTTATATTTTTATGATTTTTCTAGAATTAGTTATGCAATTATGAAGATTATTAGGATAATTAATTAAATCTAATTAAAATAGCTAATCTCGTGCCCGTGGAGGCGGCGGTGCACTTTTCCATGGCATGATGGGAGAGGCCACTTAAGTTATCACATAACACGTGTGGCGGTGCTGCGCTTTCTCCTCACCCGTCCAATCAAGGATCAGATGGCTGAGATAAAGCCCATAGTATAAAGGGATTAATCAGATATTACTACCCATCTTGATCATGGCCGTCCATCCAAAATGTGCGGATGGATGGCCCATGATCCATCACTGAGTTTCCCTGTGGGAAAGGGGAACCATCCACATTCCATGGCATGATCCGAGCTCGTTGAGCTTGGATTGAACTCAAATTCAACCCACACCATCATCATCCAAGGGAGATTACATCTAATAGTCAAATTCTCATGAGGTGAGAATTTCTTTCACAAAGGACCACACCATGGCTAGTTTAAGCTCGGGTTGAAGGCATACCTCACCGGAGGCTATCATCGATGCTCGAATCTATTGAGGTAGCTTCGTCTAGTGGAGATGAAGCCTTGTTGAAGCTTTGAGGTCATTTGGTTGAGTGGATCTTCCTATGGATCAAGCTCTCCTTCTATTGGGCTCGGTCTTGATCAAAGTCCCACCTCCCTTGCCTTTGGAGCTTGGAAAAAGCTTGGGGTGAGTTCGACTAGGCCCTCTGGGGGTGCTCAAAGGAGGAATTGGATTGGTTTTAGGTATTGGATGAGATGGAATTTCACTTGAGCTCCCCTATTTTTGATTTAAGAGAAACCAAAAATGGAGAATTCCAAATGCATGTGGATTGCTTGATGGAGCTCTCTCTCAGTCAATCGAGTGTGGCTCTGTTGAATTCAAATGGAATTAGGGGGAGTATATCTCCCCTGGTGAATCGATGATCAAGCACTCTTTCCATTTTGATCCAATTGACCTCATGCAATGGGTTTGTTAGGCTGTTAGGTGGCATGGCATTCGATTTTAGGTGTGGAGTGGAGTAGTGCTCCCATGTGCTTGAAATGAGTGGAGGAAGGATTATGGTCATTTTATCCTTGGGTTGGGTTAATTGGGTCATGTGCACCATCTATTGACCATTTGGTCCACTGAGGATGTCAAGTGTCCATGAAAGGAATTGAGCAAATTCCAAGTGGTTTTGATTTTAGGTTAATATGGCCTAGTAAAATGGTCATTTGGCTTAGATTTTAATTTGAATATGTTTGGTATGATTAAAAAATGGGTTAGGCCAAGTTTCAATGAATTTGGAGTTGGTTTGATATGAATTGGCTCATGTTGACCCATTTAGGTCAAAATGGATCAACTTGGGTCAAGTTGACCAATTGGTCAAATTAGGTCAAACCAAGGGTTGGGTCAAGTTCATATGACCATTTAAAATATTTTGGCAACTTTGGTTTGGTTCAATTTGGTTCATTTAATTTCATTTAGGTAAGATGGGTCAAGTTGACCATTTTGACCCATTTGACCTATTTGGGTTAGGTCATGGGTTAGTTTATGTTTGGTTGGTCATTTGAAATGGATTGGTATTTTTGTTTCTAATCAATTTGGTTTATATTTGGATTTGGCTCAATTTGACCTTTTAGGTTAAGTTGGGTTCAAGGTCAATTGGGCTAGGTTGGGTCTAGTTGGCAAATTGAGGCTTTGGTCAAGTTCAGTAAGTTATTTGGAATGAACTTGACCCATTAGTTTCAATCAATTTAGCTTAGATCAAGTTTTGACACATTTTGACTTTTTAGGTCAAGTTGGGTCAACTTGGGTCAAGTGGCCAATTAGGGTTAGGCTCAAATGATGACTTGGTCAAGTTCAAACATTGATCATGAATGAGTTTTGATCAATGGTTTTAATCAATTTGGCCTATGGTCGATTTTGGCTAGTTCAAGTTTCATTTTGGCTAAGTGTTGACTTGGTCAACCCTTAGGTTTGACTTGATTTTACCCAATTTGAGTGATTGATCATCTCATGATGATTGTTGCTCACAATGTGAGACTTAGGTGGGCTTAGTTCAATCCAATTTGGGTAGGATTAAAATTTGGCTCATAAGGGGTACTTTAGGTCACTTTGGGTCAAGTGAGCCTAAATGGGTCAAATGGCTTGGTCAAAGCTTGATTTGAGTTTGATTGAACTCACATATTGACTTATGATTGAAATATAAATCCGTTCGCAAGTGGTTTAGAGTTAAATGGGTTTTGATTCATTTGACAATTTCAAGTTCAAAGGGTGAACATGAGTTTGACTTGGGTTTGATTTTTGAATTTAGTTTTGGTTTGATGATTGGAGTTTATGTTTATATTTGGATTCATGATTGAAGGATTGATTGAATCATGAAAAAAATCAAGGGTTTGGCTTGATTTGAAATTGATTTGGCTAAGTGCATGAATTTGACTTGAAAGGCTTAGGTTGAATTTTGATTGAATTTGAGTTTGAGTTTTGAATTGATTTTTTTTTTGGATATTTGAACTTATATTTTATTTATATTTGTTAATATAAATGAGAATATAAATGGGTTATGAGAAAATTCTTTGAATTTGAATTAATTTAGATTTGATTTAGGCTAAGTCCATGAGATAGAATCAAAGGACTTAGGAAAGATTTTTGATTTGGATTTGAATTTTGAATTTGGTTTGATTGATTTGAATTTATATTTCAATCATATATGTGAATATAAATGAGACTATAAATGGCTTGTGAGAAAATTTCTTGAATTTGAATTGATTTGGATTTGATTTAGAGGCCCATAAGAGGGAATCAAAGGACTTAGGAAAGATTTTTTTAAACTTGGAATTTTAATTATAAGCTTCAATCATTTGGAATTGATTTGAGTTTGAGAAAATCAATTAAGTTGGAATTGATTTAAGTTTTGATGTTGATTTCATTTGGAGTTTTGAGTTAGTTTGATTGGAGTTTGACTTGAAGTGAGGAAGTGAGGATTTGTTCAAACAACACCACTAAGGCATAACCTATTCCTATGGCTAACTCTTCTAAGTCTCTAGGGTTAGGTTGAGTGTCCACTTAATCACTAGATGTGTCTTAAGACTAAGGAACTCTTAAAGTATAAGAGAAGTCCTATGTCTAAGATGGAGGGGTTGAGAGCTCATCTTAAAATGAGGTCAATAAAGCAGGTGTGGTGTGGTGACAAGGAACACCATATTGGTGTTGACAAAATGATCAATAACAAGCGATCATAAGCACTAGAGATGATCTACTCCCCCAAGGTGTAGAAGAAACCGAGCTTAGTGCAATGTGACTACTCATGTCAAGACATAAGAGGAAGGAGGAATCCACTAGGGATAGAGTATGTGCACTAGGGAAGTTCAACTCATCCATAAGGGGATGAGAGGTTGAATTTGATTTGAGTTGTTTAATTTATTTTGATTATTTTGATTTGATTAACTCCATTAGGGGAGGTTGATTGGATTTATTTTATTGAATTTATTTTGTTTGTTGTTTGACTCCACTGAGGGAGGAGGGTTGAATTTGTTTCAAATTTTTTGAATTTGGATTTTGAGATAGGCCTATTATGATGGATCAGAGTAGAGCCATGGAGGCCTGACTCATATTCAATCCAAAGGGGTAGTCTACTAAACACATAGTAGGACTAGCCAACCAAAGGGATTGCCTTTCGGTGTGCAGCAGCTATACTAGGAAGAAAGTATAGTAGACTTACATCCTCCAAAGTAGGGATGAGTTGTTGGGGTGATCCATTGGAAAGGTAATGGATCGAACCCAACCTAGGGCTGACTATTGAGTGAATGCCTTTGAGGGACTTAAATCATCTCAAAGATAATCAAGATTAATTTTATTTTTTTAGTTTATTTTGATGGATTCTGTTAGTTTGTGATGGACTGCACTGAATATGGGCCATAGAGGCCTAGACCCTTTTACCAATCCAAAGGGAGTAGTCTACCAATCATATGGTAAGACTATCCAACCAAAGGGATTGCCTTTCAATTTGTAATGGTCAAGTTAGGAAGAAAGTGTGAGGACTCACATCTTCCAAAATAAGGAACCACTGGGGTGATCGATTGCTTTGGGAAATAGATCGAACTGACTAGAATTGAGTGAATGCCTGGGGACTTAAATCACTCAAAGATAGTCAAGATTAATTTTATTTTTATTTTATTTTGATGGATTCCATTGGTTTGCGATGGGTCACATCGAGAAGGAGCTTATATTAGCCTAAACCTATCTCAGATTTATTGAACCAAAGGGAATAACTTCCCAGTCGATGGGAGAACTATTCGACCAAAGGAGTGCCTTTTGATTTACAGCAGCTATACTAGGAACAAAGCATAGTAGACTTACATCCTCCAAAGTAAGGACCAGTTGCTGGGGTGATCTATTGACAAGGCAATAGATGGAACTTGACCTAGGGCTGACTATCGAGTGAATTCCTCTGGGGGACTTAAATTAGCTCAAAGATAGTCAAGATCAATTTCATTTTTTTTAGTTTATTTTGATGGATTATGTTGGTTTGTGATGGATTACACTGAGTAGAGGCCATGGAGGCCTAGACCTAACTCAAACTTACCAATCCAAAGGGAGTAGTCTACCAACCACAAGGTAGGACTATCCAACTAAAGGGATTTCCTTTTGATTTGCAATGGTCAAGTTAGGAAGAAAGTACAGGGACTCACATCTTCTAAAATAAGGAACCACTAGGGTGATCGGTTGGCAAGGCAATAGATCAAACCTAACATAGAGTTGACTATTGAGTGAATGTTGCTGGGGGACATAAATCAACTCAAAGATAGTCAAGATAAATTTATTTTTTAGTTTATTTTGATGGATTCAATTGGTTTGCGATGGGTCACACTGAGAAGGAGCTTATATTAGCCTAGACCTATATTGAACCAAGGGAATAGCTTCGGTGATGGGAGAACTATCGACCAAAGGAGTGCCTTCGGTTTGCAATGATCAATTTAAGGGAAAAGCTTGGGGACTCATCTTCCACTACAAAAAAGATTGGGTGATCAATTTCTTTGGGCAGATGAACCTAGGGCTGCGTCGATTTGATAACTTACTAGAAAAATGCATCATAATCTTACATCTTCTAAAATGGAATATGACCGGGTAACCTACTTGTGGAAAAATAGATTGAACCCAGGTGACTGGAAGTATCGACCGGGCATTTATCTCAACTCGTAGTGCAATTCTATAAAGAGTCTGACACCCAAAACAGATGACTTCTTGGGAAAAGGGGCCCTTTGGGAGCTTGAATTCCTAATCCGCAAGTGAATATTTTGGTTTATTTTTTTAATTTGTTTTAACATGGACCCTGTTAGTTTGTGAGGGATCAAACTGAGAAGGAGCTTATATCAGTCTAGACCTATCTCAATTACTCAAGAGAATGCATCGCTAAACAAATTCTTCAACCATAAGGGTGACTACTATGAAATGGGGACTGTCCAATCTAAAAGTAACCTGGGTAGTGTCTAAATGGGTTGCAGGATGTGATCCTAAAGGTGCACAGGGGATGGGGTCACTAAGGGCTTGATCCAAACCCTAGAGAAGATGACATGGCTAGTCATATATAAAATAAGTATTCGATGGCCAACTCAAGGAGAAAGCGGGGACTCATATCTGGCAAGAGTGGTATACCCACCGGGTGAGTCATTGTCAGCATAGCGAACCTCAACCAACCTAAGGTGCCCATTAGTTTACAACAATCAACCTAGGAAGAAAGCTCGGGGACTCACATCTTCTATAATGGGCGATTTCTGGGATAAATCTTTGGCAATGCAGCGACCTAAGGACTCTTGAGTGAATGCCACTGGGGATTTACATAGACTCAAATGTAGTCAAGAGGAAAGGAGCCTCTGGAGGACTTATCCTAAACCTCAAATATACTTGACCTAGTTAGATCATAATGATTAGTTCAAGAAGAAAGCTCAGGGACTCACATCTTCTTAAACAAAATCAATGTGAGGTGGCTTTTCTGGCTAGGCGGTGAAGTCTACCATACTAATAAGGTGCTCGTTGGTTTACAATGGTCAAGTTAGGAAGAAAGTGTGAGGACTCACATCTTCTAAATAAATGACCACATACTAGAGGTAGTATGTGGGCGACTAGAAAGCTAATGAGTGAGTGCCACAGGGGCTTACTCTGACATCAAAATAGCCCGCAAAAAAAGATATGTGTTTGTTGTTGTTATTATGTTTAAAAGGAATAGGATGCCTCTCAAGTTCTCTTACACCTACCTTAAACACGTTGGGGAATTGGATGAAATGGTGTCATGGATGGCAACTGAGAATTCCCACTAAGAAAGGATGTCGCTCGGGTTCTCTTACACCTAACTTCATGTCTAATAGATGCCTCTTGGGTTCTTTCACACTTATTCTAGTAGCACCAAGAGATTTGATTGTGTTTATGTGGGATAAGATGTGGGAACTCTTACACCTATCCTAGACACGTCATGGCAGATTCGTAAGATAAGCAAACAATGCTTTGAAAGAAGAGAAGATTTTGATGAAATGGAATCAAATTTTTGTTCTTTTATTGATAATTATTTTTAAACATGTTTTATGGGTAATATTTCTTCAAATAGAGTCCATTAATTGGAAGCATCGGGTGTTCCCCTTTACAATCAATGAGCTGATAAGATCCTCCTTGGTAGGCCTTCTCTATGACATAGGGGCCTTCCCAAGTGGGTTCAAAATTGCCTCCCATCTTTTGACGGGCAACAATTGGTCTCCTTAAGACTAACACAAGTTCTCTTACTTGGAAAGACCTAGGGCGGACTAGCTTGTTGTGAGCTTGAATCATTTTGGCCTTATATAACTCGAGGTTCTGGCATGCCCGTAGGAAACTCTCCTCCAAACCTTTGAGCTCTTTTAATTGTAACTTTACATTCTGCTCTGTAGTGATCTTGCTACCCAATGTTATCCTTAGTGATGAGTTGAACTTCTAAAGGTAGAATGGCTTCAGCCCAATACACTAAGTAAAATGGGGTAGATTGAGTTAGAGTTTGGTATGTGGTGTGGTAGGCCCATAAAGCTTCAACCAACTGCTCATTCCACTATTGCTTATTGTCATCAAGAGTCTTCTTTAGTATTTGGATGAGAGTTTTGTTGAATGCTTCTGCTAAGCCATTTGCTCTAGAATAGTAGAAGGTGGAGTATCTCCAATCTATACCGTGTCTTCTAGCAAAGCTGTTGATCTTGGTGCTTTTGAATGCAATACCATTATCAGATATAATTCATTGAGGCACCCCAAACCTATATATGATATGGTTCTCAAAAAATTGAAGCACATGCTGAGCTGTGACCTCTCCGAGTAGGATTGCCTCTACCCACTTGGAAAAGTGGTCGATGGAAGCTATGATGAATTGATGACCCTTGGAAAAATTGATAGGACCCATAATGTCGATACCCCGACACTCGAATGGCCATGAAGCCAATGTAGGGTGTAGAATGTTGGGTGGTTGATGTAAGACCACACCGTGTACCTGACACTGATGGCATCTCATAGTTGCATCCATGTAATTTGTAATCATCGAAGGCCAGTAGTATCCTAGTCTCTTAATCTTCATCTTAATCTTTAGACCAGATTGATACACTCCACATAGACCTGAATGTACCTCAGTTACAATGTCATGGGCTTCATGTTTATCTAAACAACCTAACCACATTTGGTCAAAGGACCGTCGATATGGTGTCATCAACAACAGCATAGGAGAGAACTCTCTATTTCACTTGATGGGCATGTGACTTTTCTTCAGGTAGTTTGCCGGTGTTCAAATAGTCTATGAATGATTGCCTCCAATCCAGCTCCTTGTCCTTATAGGCAACGATAGCCTCCCCTTCAAGAGAAAGTTTCGCAATGAGTTCAGCATCAACAAGGGATATGACTTGTCTATTTTGGACCCTTATTGGAATGATCTCATCTTCTGGACATGCCAATTCTTTGACAAGTTTGGCCAAAGCATCTGCTATCTGCTCGGGGAACCTTGTATATGGTGACTTCAGGGATTTGGGCCAATAGATTCATGGTATACTCATGATAATGATGAGGCTTGGGTTTGAGAACCTTGTAGGACCCTGCAATATGTTTGATGACAAACTCAGAATCCCCGAAGATATTGATTCTCTTGACACACACTATGATAGCTAACTCCAAACTGGTAATCAAAGCCTCATACTCAACTTCATTGTTGGTGCAGGGATTGGAAAGATAGTATGAAAATCTCATCACATCCTACCCCTACCTTTCCTGGAAGAGTAGATCATGGTGCTTCCCCTTTATGAAAAGAAGCTGCACCATCAAAATACATCTCCCATCGGTGGTTGTCAACCTCCCTTAAGTTAATGATTTGTTCATCAAGGAGATCATCACTAAGCAGAGAATCAGGAAGTGGGTGTGCTACTAAGAAATTGGCCAGTGCTTGTCCTTTTGCCGCACAAAATGGTACAAATGTGATATCAAATTATGAGAGAATCATGGACCATCGTGCCAAATGTCTAGATAGCATTGGCCATTTCATGAGATATTGTAATGGATTGGTTCTGTAAATCAAATTCACCTCATGAGAAAGCATATAGTGTCATAGCTTTTGGCATGCAAAGATTTAAGCTAGACAATGTTTCTCAATGGGTAGGTAGTTCAAACAACAATGGTGAGGTAGTAGATAGCACTCTCTTCCTTCCTTCATCATTGGCTTGGGCCAATAAAGCGAGAGAGTCATCCAATGTAGTAGTAGAGGGAGTGGCACGCCAGGATAGGGGAGAACTGAGGCTTCACCAAATACTGCATGATATCTTCAAAGGCATGTTAGCACTTATCATCTCACTTAAACTTAGCATCTTTTTTGATAAGTGCTAAAAATAGCTTTCATCTCCCTGATAGGTTGGAAATAAAGCATCTTGGATACACCAACTATCATTGGAAAGATCTGAGTTGAGTTAAACTCTTAGGAGGTGGCATTTCTAAGATAGCTTTGATCTTTTTTAGATCTATTTCTATTCTCCAGTGTCAGACAACAAACCCAAGGAATTTCCCTCAAGCTATTTTGAATGCACACTTCAGGGGATTCATTTGGAGATTATATTTTCTTAACCGTAAGAAAACTACTCTCAAGTCAAACAGATGGTCTTCTTTTTCTCTACTCTTGACTACTAGATCATTGACATGGTACTGACTGGATTGGTTGGCCATTCTTCTTCTTAAGGCGGTATGACACTATTAATAGGTATTTTGATGAAACATCATGATCAATTTCTTGACTTAAAAGTATTTTTTTGATTTCTAATCCATCGAGGAGCTTGTGACAGGGTTGCTAGGATCATTCTTGGTTTATGAATTTATCGTCAAGAATAATGGCATCTCTTCAAAACTCCATGACTCTAAATTGCTTTAAACTCAATCAATAGCTAACTTAATTATTAGTTTCTTCATTCATGAAGGAATGATGTATGGGGCATGGATTTTCTTCTATATAAGGTTAATTTCTTTTTTCTTGTCAATTGTTGAATGGATCTCTCTTCAAATTTCTGCATCTTTGATTTAGAGATCATCGGATCATCGAGATTTCTAAACACACATCTTCATAAGAGTTGGTTTGGTGTGAAAAGAACCTATCAGACTCCAGATGGTTAGTAACAACTAAGCAATAATCGTCATCATCAACTGGACCCACTATATCGAATCCTAATCATGATCTTGATTGTGCTTCCCTACCTGTGTTGTTCCATAGCTTTTTGAAGGACTCTGACCTGTGCTTAGATCATGAATAAGGAATCAAACCCTTCTTTGCAAGATTAAGAACATAAGGTGAGTACCAATCAAAAGGTAATTCCATTAATTCTTTATATGAATTTTCCTCAAGTTCTACATCAAGGGACAGGAGATGATCCCAAAAGAATCTCTTCTTCATGTCCTTAGACTTAGGGGCTTCCTTAACTACTAAACCTTCAACTTTTTGAGATGAAAGTGAGGTTAGAGCTAAGGTTCCTAACTATTGCCTGATAGTTTTACATACATCTGATTCTAATATTTTGCTTTGTCTAAAGGCCCGATCTTCATCATTGTCTGGCTCGAGTGTCACCTCCAATGAAACTCGCTAAGAGGGGTTGGCTAGTATGCTAATCACATTAGACTCATCCTCCAAGCTGGATTCTAAGTCTATGTGAATAGTAGGGGAACTCCAATGAACTATAACACATAATTGTTGGTGATGGCCAAAGGTCTTCCACCTCTAGCGCCTCTGTTTCTACCTCACCTCACGTGGAGGTTGAGTCATCCTACCCACATGCCCAGATGATGGAATGAACTGTGGATGGAATGTGATATGTGGTTCTATTTTTTCTTCAATTTCTTTCTTGTTCACTTAGATTTTCATCTTTCTTTTCTCTTTCTTTTTCTTTTTCTTTTAAATTTGACTTTTGTTCAAGTTCACAAGAAAGGGTGTTTTGAGGAAGATAGTAGGTCAAATCCTCATATCTTAATACTCTACGAAAATGGCTTTTCATCTCCTTTAACATATACTCAATCCCATCCTTCGAACTTGATGATGCATTGATGGAGGGAGGATGGAATCATCTTATTTACGTATCCAAGGCCTACCAAACAAAGAGATGAATGAAGTATTCGAATCAATGATATAAAACTTGGCTTCAATATTTAAGTCACTTATCTCCAAAGATAACACTATGGAACCTAAAACCCCCTCACCTTGTTCATTGAATCCTCTCAACATCATCAGATCGCCTCAGAGTGTGGAGATGTCGATCCTTAAATAGGCAAGAGTTTTTAGACTCATAATATTCACCGATGCACCTAGATCGATGAGAACTCGGCAAGTTTGAATCGCCCATGTCATAGGGGGGATGGTTGTGCTCCACGTCCCCAGAAGTCTTCATCTGAAAGTGATTCCCGAGCTTCTTTGGAATAATGTACCTATAGTGGTGGCTAAGCATATCTCAAGATCAAGGAGAGCCTTGATTAATGATTCCCTCATCTCTTTGGATAAGATAAGGGCATGTATATGCTTAGCTTAGATGGCAACTTTCTAGTGAGAGAGGACATTGTAGTCCACCTTGGCTGATCCTCCACAAGCATGTCCAAAGGTGGAGCATCCTGAGGAGGGGCTTCTCGATCCTTTGAACCAATGACTTATTTCCCTCTATCATGAGGTGCCCTAGGAGGTAGAACCTTGCCACTACGGAGGTTGACTTCTGTGATCTCTTATGGCAGGGTAAGGAAGATTCTACCTACACATTAGACTCACCTACAACTTCTCCTTTGGGACCCTCAAAATTGGATGATTCCAAGTCTATCTCAAGAGGCAAACCCATAGTATTTAGAGTAGAAAAATCCAACTCTGAATCAGAAAGAGAAAGATCAAAATTATTATAGTTGTTGTTTAGACTTGAAGAGTTATTAGGAATAGATTGGACAACCCACAAACATGTATATAATTCAAGCTAGCTTTATTCTTCAATTTCTTAGATTTGATAGGAGGTACATAGTAGAAATAAAGTAAAGTAAGAGGGGTGAGGGATTTGATGCCCTCATCTGCCGATACAAGATGTATACAAGAAGAAGAAGAGCTAGCTAAAGTGGAGATAGTCGCTGATGTAGTAGCTAATGGTGTGGATGGACTGGGTTGGTGGTTATCTTGGCTATCCAGAGCATTGCACATCTGAGCTCCCCTTTCCGTTGGCTCTAGCAACTTGCAAACCTTCCTTGATGTTGGAGGTTTGAGATGACTCAGGCACTTGCAAGAAAAGTTTCTTAATTTTTGAGATAATTTTCTTAGAGGTTTTGGATAAGGAGACATCCCAACCTTCTTTGGTTTTAGAAGGATAGCAAGTATCCCCAAGGATTACTCTAATGGAACTGGATGGTTGTTCCACAAGGTATTCCTTCGGGATGACTATAGCACCGATCTTGAAGCTATGCTCAAGCTAGTCCTTAAATGTGAAGTAATCTTCCAAAACATGACCAAGCATATGGTGGTAGGAGCAAAAGTTAGGATCATGGCTTTTGCCCACTTCCTCTGGTCTCCTAGGTTGGGTAGCTAAAAATCAGGCTTCTTTAAGAGATTCTTAAAGATCTTCTGATTACCTCTTAAATAAATAAGGCTTGTTAAGTTTATCCAAAAAAAAGTAGGTGGACTATAGCTACCTGGTAGCGGGTATGTGTACTGCTGTTACTGATGATGTGGCTGAGGAGGAGGCGGTGTAGGGTATAGAGGCTGTTGTGGCGGCCAGGGGCTCTCGGTGGTGGTAGGAGGTGGAAGCGATGGTGAGCATGGTCTCTCAAACTACTCTTTGGTGGTTGTTTCCCCTTATCCACTTGCTATCCGCCACAGTTTCTTCTCATATACTCTCGGCTTTATTGATAGATCTAGAAGGTAACATTTGGCTTCTCCTTGCAAGGTAGCCACCTTGTTGATTAATTTCTCAAAGGTTTTGATGGTGAAACCTTTGAGCATGAAGGGACCATGGATATTCTTAAGTAGAATCTTGATGGCATCTTTATTACATCTATGGTTTACATTTCATACTCAAATTATGCCATCGAGAATATAATCAATGAGGGACTCACCGGATTTTGTTGAGCCACAAGAGATCGCCAGTGACCCTTTTCTAGCTCCAAAACTCTTGATAAATAGTTGCTCCAACTCAGCAAAAGTCTTCACTGAACTGTTAAGAAGTTTAGCATACCAATCAAATGCTATACCCGCTAAGCTACTGACGAAGAGATGGAAGAGTAAAGCATCACTGCCACCAGAGCTACAACAACTAACTCTGAAATGTGCAATGTGCTACCTCAGGTTCCCACTGTCATTAAAGCTTTTGAAAGAAGAAAGCACAAAACCCTTAGGATATTGGGTGACATCAAATTCCTCCAGGTAGGGTCTACCCTTTGGAACTGATGATCCTCCTCAGGCTTGAGCCAATGCTTCTTTCACTTGCTGCTAAACCATGCTCTTGATATCTTTTTCTTGTATGGAGGTACTATCGACTACCTTCCTATACATGCTGGTGCTACCTTACTCTACTAGCGGTAAAGTCTTAGCTGGGTCCAAGACATGCACCAACTCTGGCTGACTAGTCTCAGCTATGGTAGGATGAACTTGGGCTTGTTAATGCTAAGACAAGCTATAGATCTTGAGCCTCTTCTCCATCCTATCTACTTTTTCATCTTTCTGCTTTATCTGTGCTAGGAGGTGTTGGGTCAAGTAGGCTGTGTCTTCCTACTCGACCTCAACACCTTCCATAGTCTATTTCTCTCTAAGGAGGGATCCCCTGGTATCTACCAAGAAAATCCTTGCTGAATCTCCCAATAAATCATCTTCATTAGGGTCAAAGCTGATCTTCTCCACATCAGACAATTCATATCCTAGGGTCTCTTTCTTCTCTATGAAATAATGGGCTACTATATCATCTAGAGAATGATCTATCAGAACTAGCACAAATGACTTTGACTGACCGGTGGTGGGATCACTATCATGTACTGTGAGGCACGGACCTCCCCCTTGAGAGTTAACCTTGTGAGGGTTATACTGTGGAAGAAATATGCTCACTATCACTAAATCTATACATGGGTGACACTCTAGGAGGCTTTATCATCATAGGTGCAACTGCTACCTTCTCCCTCATACCTCTCTCATATATTATGGTCGCGATGGTGATAGGACAACTATGATACTTTGGGGTCACCATTCCCTCCTCACTGTGATTGGGGTGGAAGGTCAAGCAGGAGAGCTCAGCCCTCACCACAGTAGCAGTGTAGATGGAATGGGATACCTTGTCATAACCGGATCACCAACGAGGTCCTCTTTTCCCCAGATGTGGCCTTCATGGCCTTTGGTGGAACTAGAGATGTTGAAACATGGATTGGAGATGATGGACGGAGGGTAGAGCGGTGTGGTGGAGACACCACCGACTCTCTAGTTCTGATGGGTAGTCCCCATGAGCGAGAATATTATGTGTATGATTGATGTGGTAGAGTGCCGTCGAAAATCAACAAGTGCGAGGCTGACTATTGAACCTCCTCTCTTAGGCGGTGATATATGAGTATGGGCCTCCCTGGCCCTCTCCTATCTAAGATGCTTCCCCATACTATGGGGAATGATGGATCTCAAATCAAATTGAGCCCCGGACTCAGATCTTTGTAGGCTACTCATAGAACTAAATGAGGCGCATATGACCTCCTTATTATATGGATGATGGTCAGTTGGTGGAGAAGCGAGATCCTCGGCATCCTCTCTTAGACCCAGAGAGAAGGAAACGGGTTCTAACCACGGGAAGTCAATGTGGGTAACTCCTCAATGATGGACTGCGTGGCTACCTCTATCTCCCTAGCAATACGAGTGTGGCACCACTTTATCATGCAGTTCTTATTTCTCTTTTGGGTCCTGGTAGGGTGAGCAGTAAGAGCTAGACCCAACCTCAAAAGCAGGGGAGACAATCCCTGGGATCAGGGGAGCCTTCACCTTTGAGTGGGTGAGTAGTGCTAGGATAACACAGGGAATGAGGTGCGCTTTGTCCATCATTGTTGTAGTGGAAAATGTCACTACCTTCCTATTCAATGAGGGAATCTAAGAATCCGATGTTATGTCAACTCGAATGACCGGCTCCTGCCTGACCACTATGTTCCTACTAATAGTCGTGAGGGGAGTGCCCTCACATGTAATCTGGGCCCCCTCAAAACCTCATTCAAAGTGAGTGAGGTGGGCATAATCAGAGCGGGGAAGGCTAGCCTGATCCAGGGCCAGATCCATCCCATGAAAAAAGGTAAACACATATCTCTATGCGGTCATTACTATCAAACTATAACTAAAATTGACACTAAATAAAATGCAATGTTGAAAATAAACTTGAATCAGATTCCTGTTGATTTTGAATTTAGAATTTGAACCCATACTCAACATCTTGAAAGTGTTAAGTTGGGCTCAAATAATTTAGAATAGATTTTGAGATTTGATTGAAAAGAGGAATTTTTTGATGTAGAATCCACTTTCAACAAATTTGGATATGTTGAAAATGGGTTCAAATACTTTTGAAGAGATGCTTCCATAGGTTCATATTTGAATTTTGATTTTGATTTGAGGACCTCTTATTTAACAAATTTGGGTATGTTAAAGTAAAGGGTCAATTTGATTTTGATTTGAAATTTTTGGAATTTACTCACTTAGTAAATTTAAGTATGCTAGGTGTGGTGTTTGAAAATAATTTCTTCTTTTTCTTTGTTTGCTTTGTTTTGTGGATCATTTGTGATTTGAAAATGGAATTCTCATTTAGCAAATTTAGGTATGCTAAATGAGGAATCCAAGTGTGTCTTGTTTCTTTTTGAAAAAAAATTTTCTTTAAAATAGGACTCTTAGCAAATTTGAGTATGCTAAGGAAATCCTAATGTGTTTCTTTTATTTTTAGAGATTTTGTTTTTGAAAAATAGGATCCTTAGCAAATTTGGGTATGCTAAGGAAAACCTAATGTGTTTCTTTTTTTTTATTTTATTTTATTTTTTTTAGGATGGAAACTTCTCTTTAGCAAATGTGGTATGCTAGAATGAAGTTCCAAAAGTATTTTGAAAAATTTTTGTTTTTAAAAATGGAGACTTCACTTTAGCAAATGTGGTATGCCAAAATAAAGTTCCAATGTGTTTCTCTTGTTTTGAATTTTTGCTTTAAAAATGGAAACTTCACTTTAGCAAATGTGGTATGCTAGAATAAAGTTCCAAAAGTGTTTTTTTTAATTTTGTGAAATGGAGATTTCACTTAGCAAAGTATGCTAAATGAAATTCAAAATGTGTTTCAAATTTTTATTTTGATTTTGTTTTGAAAATGGAGACTTCACTTTAGCAAATGTGATGTGTAATGAATGAAGTTCAAAAGTGTTTTAAAATTTTGTGAAATGGAGATTTCACTTAGCAAATTTAAGTACGCTAAATGAAATTCCAAATATGTGTTTCAAATTTTGGTTTTTTGAAAAAAGAGACTTCACTTTAGCAAATGGGGTATGCTAGAATGAAGTTCTAATGTGTCTAGAAATTTTGTGAGATGGAGATTTCACTTAGCAAATTTGAGTATGCTAAGTGAAATTTCAACCATGTGTTTCAAATTTTTATGTTTTCAAAATGCAGACTTCACTTTAACAATTGGGGTATGCTAGAATAAAGTTCCAAATGTATTTTAAAAAATTTTATTTTTGTTAATTTTGAAAAAGAGAGATTTCCAATAAACAAATTTGGGTAAGTAAGATGGAAATCAAATATGTTTTATTTTTCAAAGATGTATTTTCATCTGTGATCATTGCTTTTGAAAGAAATTCCTAAACATATATGAAATATGTTTCAGTGGTATTTCAAAATAATGTCATTTTATTTAGTAATGAAATCTTCATTCAATAAATTTGGGTATATTGAATGGAGATGTTCATATGTGCTTTTTAAAAATTTATTTTTGATTTTTGTTGGAAATGAAACATCTGTTCAATAAATGTGGGTATATTGAATGGAGAGGTTTCATATGTGCTTTTTCAAAGTTTTATTTTTGATTTTTGTTGGAAATGAAACCTCCATTCAATAAATGTGGGTATATTGAATGGAGAGGTTTCATATATGCTTTTGAAAGTTTTAAAATTATAACTTAACACATGTGGGATGTGTTGAGTGGAATTTCAAAGTTGTGATTAGGCTTGAAGATGCAACATCCATTCAACATATTTGGACATATTGAATGGAAAGGCCCATCTTCAAATTTTGTGCTTTTTGAAAGTTTGAAAATTCTAACTTAACTCATGTGGAATGTGTTGAGTGGAATTTCAAAGTTGTGATTAAGCTTGAAGATGCAACATCCATTCAACATATTTGGATATATTGAATGGAAAGGCCCATCTTCAAATTTTGTGCTTTTTGAAAGTTTAGGAATGTTGGAATTTTATTATTTTTGGAAGTGAAGTCTTCATCAAAATAAATTGAGTGAAGAAGTTCATTTGTGCTTTTGGAAGTTAAGATTGTTGGTTTTATTTTTTGAAATGTTTCTACATGTAACAATTGTAAAAATTGTTAGATGTAGTGCAAATAGTTTATTAAGTGTATTTTGAAAAAGTGCTTTTGAAAATCAAGACTTTTATGAAGGATTTATTTTATCTTTATTTTTAGAATGAACCTTTCCTTACCATAAAAATGGTAAGGAGGAAGTCTGTGATTATTTTATTTTTATTCAATTTTTTTATTTTCACCCATTGGAGAACCCAACGGGGGTTTTAAGACCAACACAGGGTGAGGTCCTAAAACCTAAAGATGTTGGCTAGCTTAACTTAAGGATGAAATAAACTAAGTGCCAATGGAAAAAAGATAGTCTTAGATTCACACAAAAGAATAAATCCACTATCAATACTTGGAGACAATGATCATTTACCAAAGATGGAGAGAGGAACAATCCCGCAGCAGCCAGAAAAATCTATGATAAAATATTTTATATCTTCCTGCCTTCATCTAATCTCCCTTCCCTTTCAAAAAGAAAGATAAAAGAAAATAGAAATATATAAAATACATCTTGTTAGGATGCCACCCAGATCCACAGATGTTCTTATTAGGGTGATCAGGTATGACATTGAGGAGGGGTGTACTATCTCAAAAGATAGAAGTCACCACCCTACAATGTACCTAATCACCTCAATAAGGACTCCTAAGGACTATGGGTCTTAGACCGAGATTCTTCCCCTTTTATATGGAAAAGTAAAATAGGTTTATTTTAAATTGGTTATTAAGTTCTACAGGCAAGCCCCATAGTTAATTACATCCTAAGGAAAGAGATTCCTTAGGAATACTCTCGATTAAGGTAAATGATCATTGTCTCCAAAGATTTCAAAAAGGTAGGACTATCAATCGATTGATTTATTTTTTAGAAAACCAAGTGGGATTGATCAAGAAGAGGGAGTTCTTATCGAAGCCAAATAAAAATAAGTAAGGAATGCTTAAGATACTAGGAAGTCTAATAAGCACCCAAACTACCCTATGGTTGGGCTTTACATTTTTGAAATTGAATTAATGTGTTTGAATTGAATTTTTATTAGAATTCTAGGGCTTATGATTCCATGACACAAGATCATGGAATTGCCTAAGAGGTGAGGATTTATACTTATGGCCCAGGGAAAGTAATCTCAAAACCTAAATCTAGGGAGCTTTGAGGGCCAAAAGCATGACCTAAATCTAAGGCAAAATGGGTATTTGGTTTACCTCCACAAGAGAGGATAAACCACCCGACTATTGGACTTACAATTTCCTGGGGGTGGCTGCCAACTAACTCCTCCAACAATTTTAAATTATGTAGAAAAGTCTTATGTTTGTGCAAGATTACAAGGTTGTTATTTATTTAGAAAGAGACTAAATCCTTAAACACACTCCCTAAAAGACTAGATCATGTAAGGGCATGCTTCAAATGACTTAAATCTAATGTAAAATTTTTACATGTTTTATTTTTATTTTGGACAATCATTTGACTCAAGCTATAGGATTCATATGCCTAATGCATGAGAAATAAGATTCTAGGCCAAAATCAGTAAGATAAGGAGGTCTATTCCTTCATTGCTCTCATAGGTCAAGCCAAGTTCTCTGGCAAAGGTGGAAGCCCTCCAATCAAGAGTGAAATAATATTCTTTTATGCATGATGTTATAAAGAAAGTACATCCATTAAGGGGTTGCTAATTCTTTTATCTTGATTTTAACTTAGGCTTTAAGTGAGGTTATGAGTTATTTATTTTTAATTTTAAGTTGATTAATTTGGTAGAAAACTTATTTTTTCCTGAGAGCCTAATCTTTATCCAGGCCTTACATCAAGCAAAGAAGAAACTAAGAAAAGATGTCAACTTAATTTACAAGCTAAATAAAACATCAATCATTTTATAAAGCTAACGTAAAAGAATAAAAGGTCATTTTATGGTGGGCTCACCCAAAAAAATTGGGAAGCTGAGCTCTACCCTTATACAACCCGGATTACAAATGAATTAATTACAATTAAGCAAGAAATTCATGTTATGGGGGTCTTCATTTCTTCTTTCTTCTTTCTTCTTTCTTCTTTCTTCTTTCTTCTTTCTTTGTTCCTTCTTTTAGATGGTTTGAATGTCATTGCTCCAAAGGCTTCATATGGTACATAAGATGAGATCTTATGACCAATGTTCATCATAATCCCCATAACAATCATTCCAAAATCCTAATTGTAAAATTACATGAAACAAAAAAGTAAATCTAATTAACACCTACAAAATAGAGATTAGCTAAATAAGCCATACAAATTCTAAGCATGTATATTGGACTTATGGGTCCAAGTTATTATTATGCTTATATAAGCACACGCATAAAAGCATTTATATTTTATTAGCACAATCCCACAGCAGAAAATAATGATTAAACTAAATCATCCTACCATTCATTCTCATTCATCCTAACATCAGACTAAAAAAAAATATCACAAAATAAAGTAAACATCAAACCATGCCTAACCTAAAGCTAGAAATGGTGACTTAGCCTAATGTGTGTGTTATTTAATGTTTGTGTGGTATGCTTAGCTATGGCTTTAAGGTTTAGATTTCCTAAGTATGAAAATATTCAACTTAGAGGATGGTTTCAATTTAAGTTGTTTAGTTGCTTTGGGTTAATTATATTTTGTAATTTTGATTTGGTTAGGTGAATCCTACAATTAATTACTAAGTTATAAAGAGACGGAAAAGAGAAGAGAACTTCTCTTTCCTTCCCTACCCTAAGTAATTTCTAAAGTAGATTCATGTTTGATTTTGTTTAGTGAATGTTTTGTTATGCATTTTAATTAATCGTAAGTTTATATTTTCTCTAAACAAACCTATTAAAAAAGAAATGCATTTTAAGATTAAGTAAAGTGAATTAATATCACAAAACACACATCACTTCATTTCTTTCACAACATGTATAATATGCATATGGATGAATCCTAAGCATATCTATACATGCAAATAGGAATGTTTAGCGCACTTTAATGATGAATGCTAAGTAGTGTTACTTAAGAAAATTTGGATGCTTTATGATGCATGATTTTCATTAAGTAGAAAAGAGGGATTTCTTTTATCCTTTATTCATATGCACATGTGTATGTATGAAAGGCATAAGTGAGTACGGTGCCATTGTTAGCACCAAGGGTGTAAGGTACAAGATCTACTTATGACTACTTAAAGCCTCGCAACCCTGAGGATTGCCCAGACTAATATACCACTTTCCTTAAATGCATATGCATGTACAAAAGAAAGAAATGAAAAAAAGAAAGATGTAAAAGTTTATATTTATTTGATTTTTGATTTGGTTGTTTAATTTATATGTGTGATGTGAAATTCCTTCTCAATTCATGACATAGGAGTGTATAGGAATGGGTTTGAGCAAGTGTTATGTCCTTTTCAAATGGACTATACACTTTGCCAATCCTATACAATTCTATGTTAAGAAAGAGAGAGAAAGGAAAGCACATAATACATATCTTTATATTTCTCACATGCAAGCTTATAAATAATTATAAGTAGCATACCTTTCATTTTGATATTTGATTTATAGGTTTTAAAAAAATAACTTTTGATTTAATAGTGATAATAGCCATTCATATTTATACTTTAGCCAACCCATGCAATTTGACATAAAGAAGACATTTCATTTTAATTTTGATTTTTAAAAGGAATGAATGAATGATTTTCATATGACATACACATTTAGCATGCTAAGAAGGAAATAAAGTGATGAAAGCAATGTAAATTTATTCACCCTAATTAATTCCTAAAGACAATCCTATGAAATAAGAAAGTTCAAAGTGAATCAAAATTTGTTTAATGTGATTTTTGTTTTGGATTTGCTTTATGTTTGATTTAGGAGATTTGAAAGAATGTTTGCTGGTCCTAACCCATTTCCCCATATGTGAGTTGATTTAGTTTTTTCTTAGGGTTATTAGGTGATTTTTTATATTTTGTTTAGGTTAAGGTGCACATTAAGTGTATTAATTACCCCTTACCTATACCACCTTAACATATTTAACCAAATAATTATGAGCCAATGATATGGCATAAAACCACACAAGGAATTTAAATTAGCAATGCACCTAAGAAGAAAAGGGCCTAATGCATTTAACTCATAATTAATGATTAATTAGGCTAAAGGATTTAATTTAAGTAATTTCATAACCCTTCCCACACATGTGAGTTAGATTTTGATTTCCTTAATGTGCTTGATTATTGAACACCTAAGCACCTACCCAAGATGAATTAGTTAAGTTCTTGAAGGTTTTAGAATTTTATCAAATTAATTAGACAGGTAATTAGTGGAATAATCCTTAATTAAATTTTAATTAAGGAAGAAAGAGGGGGTTTAAGGAATAGCTTAAGAAAAATATCCTAAAATTATTCCCTTAACCTCTTGTTCATTTAAATAAACCTTAATTAACTCAATCAAGGGATTAAACCACTAATTATACACTTAATTAGGCTTAATTATATTAGGAGTAATTAGGAATGAATCCAACAATTACCCTAATTAAACTATTAATAAATCTCAAGTAAATTAGGGGAGACAGAAGTCATCCCACTAATTACACATGAGAAGTTTGAGATTAATTAATGGAATAATCATAGGATAATTATCTTAATTATATTCCCAATAAAACCTAAATTCAAAAAATATTACTATTCAAAATCTATCAAAATCAATTTTATTCTACATTCAAACATCTTTCATATGTAATTTATTTCATAATTTTATAATTTTTCTACACTTGGATATGAATATTTGAAGTTTTCATGATTAATTAGGTAATTAATCCCTAATTGTGATTAATCCCCTTCGGTACATGGTGATCGCTCACACTTTCCACGATGGAGCAATGAATGGTCACTTAAGTTGTCACATCATAGCGTGTTGGTGCTACCTTTCTCCGTCATCCAATAAGGATCGGATGGCTAAGATCAAGCATGCAGTTCTTAAAGGTTAAAATGATGGATCTATGTGTCTTGATCATGGCCGTCCATCCAAAATGCGCAGATGGATGGCCCATGATCCATCCCTGATCTTCTCTACGTTAGATGGCCACCATCCATCTTCTAAGGAAGATCTGAGCTTGATTGAGCTCATATTAAAACAAAATTAAACCCACAACATCTAAGAGTAAAGAGGAGCACATCCAATGGCTAACTCCTCATGGGATGAGGCTTGACATCACAAAGGACCACACCATGGCTAATTTAAGCTCAGTTTAATGGCATACCTCACCAGAGGCTATCACCGGTGCTCAATTCCCTTGAAGTAGCTTCGTTTAGTGGAGACAAAGCCTTATTAAAGTTTTGAGGTGTTGAAATTGGATGGATCTTCCTATAGGCCAAGTTCACCTTCAAGTGGGCTCAGTCTTGATCAAGAACACTCCTCCCTTGCTTAGAGAACTTGTGTGAAAGCTTCGATGAACTTGATTGAGTTCCCTGATGAAGCTTGCAAAGTGAATTGGATTGGCATTGAGTGTGGAGTGAGATTGAATTTGGATTGAGCTCCCCTATTTTTGGTTTGAGAAAATCCAAAAATGGAGAAGTTCAATTGGCTTAAGAGAGCATGGGGAGACTTGGAAATGGTTTCTCTGGCTTCCCTAAGCTCAATCGAAGTGGAGAATGTGGAATTGAAATGGAATAAGGAGGAGTATATATCCCCTTAGAGCAATCAGATGGCTGAGCTTAGAGATGTCATTTTTAATCAATTGACCTCATCCAATGGGTTGTTAGGCCGTTTAGGGTTTGCACATGGTTCATTTTGGAGAGAGGGAGGTTGTGGGGAAGTTGCCTTGTGCTTAATTGAGTGGAGGAAGGATTTCCACATGCTCAATTTGAAGGAAGTGGTCAGTTTTAGCCTTAGGTTGGATTGGGCTGACCCAAACCCATTGGGTCATGTGCATCATGTCCATTAGTGACCATTTGGTCCACTAAGAGGATGCTAAGTGTCCATGAAAAGGAATTGACCAAATTCCAAGTGGTTTTGATTTTAGGTTACCCTATGGCCTAGGGGTAAAATGAACATTTGACCTTGATTTTAGCTTGAATATGTTTGGTATACTTGAAAAATGGGTTAGGCCGAGTTTCATTGAATTTGGAGTTGGTTTGATATGATTTGGCTCATGTTGACCCATTTAGGTCAAAATGGGTCAAGTTGACCAATTGGTCAAATTGGGTCAAACCTAGGGTTGGGTCAAGTTCATATGACCATTTGAAATATTTTGGCATCTTTGGTTTAGTTCAATTTGGTTTAGATTTGAATTTGATTCATTTGATTTCATTTAGGTCAAATGGGTCAAGATGACCAATTTGACCCATTTGACCTATTTAGGTTAGGTCATGGGTTAGTTTATGTTTGTTTGGTCATTTTAAATGAATTGGTATCTTTTTTTCCAATCAATTTTGATTTAATTTGATTTTGGCTTAATATGACCTTTTAGGTCAAGTTGGGTTCAAGGTCAATTGGGCTAGGTTGGGTCTAGTTGGCCAATTGAGGCTTTGGTCAAGTTCAATAATCATTTTAGAATCAATTTGACCCATTGGTTTTAATCAATTTGGCTTAGATCAAGTTTTGACACATTTTGATGCTTTAGGTCAAGTTGGGTCAACTTGGGTCAAGTGGCCAATTGGCCAATTGGTCTAGGTTAGGCTCAAATGTTAACTTGGTCAAGTTCAAACATTGATCATGAATGAGTTTTGATCAATGGTTTCAATCAATTTGGCCTATGGTGGATTTTGGCTATGTTGGATTTCAATTTGGCTAAGTGTTAATTGGGTCAACCCTTAGGTTTGACTTGGTTTGACCCAATTTGAGTGATTGATCATCTTATGGTGATTGTTGCTCACAATGTGAGCCTTAGATGTGCTTAGTTTAATCAAATTGGTTAGGATTAAAATTCAGCTCATAAAGGTACTTTAGGTCACTTTGGGTCAAGTGAGCTTAAGTGGGTCAAATGGCTTGGCCAAAGCTTGATTTGAGTTTTATTGAACTCACATATGGACTTATGATTGAAATATAATTCCATTTGCAAGTGGTTTGAAGTCAAATGAGTTTTGGTTCATTTGATAATTTTAAGTTCAAAAGGGTGAATATGAGTTTGATTTAGGTTTGGTTTTTAAATTGAGTTTTGGTTTGATGATTGAAGTTTGTATTTATATTTGGATTCATCATTAAATGTTTGATTGAATCATGAAGAAAAATCAAGGGTTTGGCTTGATTTGAATTGGATTTGGCCAAGTTCAAGACTTTGACTTGAAAGGCTTAGGTTGAATTTTGATTGAATTTGAGTTTGATTTTTGGAGTTGGTTTTGGTTGTCTGAATTTTTATTTCATTTATATATGTGAATATAAATGAAAATATAAATGAGTTATAAGAAAATTTCATGAATTTGAAGTGATTTGAACTTGATTTGGCTAAGTCCATAAGAGGGGATCAAAGAACTTAGGAAAGATTTTTTGAATTTGGATTTAATTCTCTAGGTTTAGTTTGATTGATTTAAATTTATATTTCATTTATATATGTGAATATAAATAAGAATATAAGTGGATTGTGAGAAAATTCCTTGAATTTGAATTGATTTAGATTTGATTTAGGTTATGAGAGAGGAATCAAAGGACTTAGGAAATATTTTGAACTTGGAATTTCAATCATGAGTTTCAATCATTAGTTTCAATCAAGGGTTTCAATCGTGTGGAATTGATTTGGGTTTGGAGGAAATCAATTAAGTCAAAATTGATTTAAGCTTTGATGTTGATTTAGTTTGGAGTTTGACTTGAAGGAAGGAAGTGAGGAATGTTTCAAGCTATAGGGTAGGAAAAATTTCTTAACACCCTTAAGGCATGACCAATTCCTAAGGCTAAGTCTTCTAAGTCTCTAGGGCTAGGTTGAGTGTCCACCTAATCACTAGATGTGTTTTAAGACAAAGGAACTCTTAAAGTCTAAGAGAAGTTTTATGTCTAAGATGGAGGGTTAAGAGCTCATTCCAAAAATGAGGTCAACAAGGCGTGATAAGCTCCTGAGAGACTAGAATCGGTGGGTGGTTGCTACTTGGCTATCTAGCTACAGGCTGTCCTTCTTGAGCTCCCCTTTCCTTGAGTTGGCTCTGACAACTTGCAAACCTTTCTTGATGTTGGAGGTTTGAGCTGGCTTAGGCACCTACAAAGAAAGTTTCTTAATCTTCGAGATAATTTTCTTAGAGGTTTTGGATAAAGAGATATCCCAACCTTCTTTGGTTTTGGAAGGATCGCAAGTATCCCTAAGGATTATCCTAATGGAACTGGATGGTTGATCCATAAGGTATTCCTTCGGGATAACTATATCACCGGTCTTGAAGCTATGCTCAAGCCAATCCTTAAATGTAAAGCAATCTTCCAAAACATGACCTAGCATACGATGGTAGGGGCAAAAGTTAGGATCGTTGCTTTTGCCCACTTCCTCCAGTCTCCTAGGATCGAGTAGCTAAAAATCAGGCTTCTTTAAGATATTCTTAAAGATCTTCATAATTACCTCCCTCTTAAATGAATAAGACTTGTTAAGTTTATCCAAAAGAGTAGGTGGACCATAGCTACCTGGCGGTGGGTATGTGTATCTGCTGCTGATGATGTGGCTGAGGAGGAGGCAGTGCAAGCCATGGAGGTCATTGTGGTGGTGGCCTGTGGTGGTAGAGGAGGTGGAAGTGACGGCTGTGGAGCACAAGGTCTCTCAAACTGCTCTTGGGCGGGTTTCCCTTGTCTTATCTCATTTCTTCTCATTTACTTTTTGTGGCTTCAGCTTTGTTGGTAGATCTAGAGAAGGCAACTGTTTGGCTTCTCCTTGCAAGCTAGCCACCTTGTTAATTAATTTCTCAAAAGTTTTGATGGTGAAACCTTTAAGCATGAAGGAAACCAGACCATGGATATTCTTAAGGAGAATCTCAATGGCATGTTATTTAGACAGCTGAGGTACACATTTTATACTCAAATTATGTCATCTGAGAATGTAATCAATGAGGAACTCACCAGGATTTTGTTGAGCCACAAGGAGATCAATAGTAATACATTTGAGCTCCGACAAACCTCTTGATAAAGAGTTGCTCAACTTGAGCTGGGAAGTTGACATTCTAGTCAAATGCTATACCCCAAACTCCGACAGACGGAAGAGTAACGTGTCACCGCCACTAGGATTGCAACTAGCTCGAAATGCATAATGTCTCGGTTCTCAGCCATCAAAACTCTTGAAAGAAGGTGGCACGAAACCCTTAGATGTTGGATTGCATCAAATTCCTCTAGGTAGGGTCTACATTTAGAACTGATGATCCTCCTGAGCTTGAGCCAATACTTCTCTCTCCTGCTACTCAACCATGATCTTGATATCCTTTTCTTATATGGAGGTAATATCCACTACCTTCCTATACATGTTGGTGCTACCTTGCTCTACTGGAGGTAAAGTCTTGGCTAGATCCAAGACATGCACTAACTCTGACTGACTGGTCTCAGCTATAGTGGGATAAACTATCGAGGCTTATTTTTGAAGTGCTAAGATAATTGCTAGCAGATCTTTGAGCCTCTTCTCCATCCTATCTATTTTTCATCCTTCTGCTTTATGTGCTGAAGGAGGTGTTGGGTCGAGTAGGCTATGTCTTCCTGTTGGGCCTCAACACCTTCCATAGTATACTGCTCTCTAAGGAGGGATCCCCTGGTGTCTACCATGCAAACCCCTGCTGAATTTCCTAATAAATCATCTTCATTGGGATCAAAGCTAATCTTCTCCTCATCAAACCAGTCATATCCTAGGATTTCTTTCTTCTCCATGAGATAATGGGCTACTATATCATCTAGAGAATGATCTATCTGAACTGGCATAAATGGCTTTGGCTGATCGGTGGTGGGATCACTATCATGTACTGTGAGGTACCGGACCTCCCCTGTTGCTAGAGAGTTAACCCTATGAGGGCTATACTCGCTGGAAGAAATATGCTCCTGACTGTCACTGAGTCTGTATGGGGTGACACTCCTAGGAGGATCTATCATCATAGGTGCAACTGACCTGTCACCTTCTCCCTCAGTAACTACTATCTCCATCATATGCTATGGTGGCGGTGGTGATGGGATGATTATAATACTTCAGGTCACAATTCCTTCCTCGCCATGACTGGGGCGGAAGGTCGAGCAGGAGAGCTCGATCTCTCCATAGTAGGCAGTGTAGATGGAACGGGATCCCTTGGCCATAGCCGGATCACCGGTGGGGTCTTCTTCTCCCCAGATGTAGCCTTCATGGTATTTGGTGGAACTGGAGATGCTGGAACATGGATCAGAGATGGCAGACAGGGGGTAGAGTGGTGCGTTGGAGGAACCACCGACTCTCTCAAAATTCGAGTTGTTCTCCTATGATCGGTATGATCGACATGGGTAGCACGCTGATCAAGAAAATCAATAAGTGTAGAGGCCATTGACTATTAGCTGAACCTCCGCCTCTCCTGGTTAGTAATGTGGACTAAAGTATGGGCCTCCCTAGCCCTCTCTTGTCTAATATGCTTCCCCACACTGCGGAGGATAACGGATATCAAGTCAAATTGAGCCTCAAACTCAGATCGTCCATAGGCTCCACCAACCTAGAAAAGAACTATCTCAAGCCTGTATGACCTCCTCCTCTCAGTAATAGGAGCCTGAAAATGCACTACTAGTGGAGGCAAAGCAGAAATCCTCCTGACATCCTCTCTGTCAGACCCAGAGAGAGGATGGAACTGGTTTGCTATAACCAGCAGGGAAACCATCATGGGCAACTCATCAACTACATGGCTGCCTCCATCTCCCTAGCAATGCAAGTGTGTGGTACCACTTTATCATGTAATTCTTATTTCTTCTTTGGGTCCTGGTAGGGTGAGCAGAGTAAGAGCTAGACTCAACCTCAAAAGCATGGGAGACAATCCCTGGGATCAGGGGAGCCCTCCCCTTAGAGGGTGCTAGTGAGTGGGTGCTAGCCTTGACTAGGCGACATAGGGAATCATGGGCGCCTTGGCACCTACTTCTTCTAAAGGAACCACTACCTTCCTCTTTAGCAAGGGAATCTTAGAATCTGATGACATGTCAACCTGAATGACCGGCTCTTGCCCGCCACTATGCTCCTACTAACAGTCGTAAGTGAGGTCCCCTCACATGTAATCTGGGATCCCTCAAAATCTTGACCAAAGTGGATGAGGTGATCATAGTTAGAGCATGGGAGGTTGGCCTGATCTAGGGCCAGATCCATCCAATGGGGCAAAGTGAACACATATATTGGCGCTGCCATTGAATCTAACTGTACTGAACTGAGATTGAAAAAACTAACTGAAGCTAACTCAAACTGCAATGTCAAAAATAAACTTGAATTAGATTTCCTTACTTTGTTGATTTTGAATTCAAATTTAGAATTTGAACCCATACTCAACATCTTGAAAATGTTAGGTTAGGCTCAAATGATTTAGAAGAGATTTTGAGATTTGATTGGAAAGAGGAATTTTGAATGTAGAATCCACTTTCAACAAATTTGAGTATGTTGAAAATGGGTTCAAATATTTTTGGAGAGATGCTTCCATAGGTTCATATTTAAATTTTGATTTTTTTTTATTTTAAGGACCCTTTATTTAATAGATTTGGGCATGTTAAAGTAAAGGGTCAATTTGATTTTTTTTTTTTGATTTGTGATTTTTGGAATTTACTCACTTAGCAAATTTAAGTATGCTAGGTGCGGTGTTTGAAAATAATTTCTTCTTTTTTCCTTTGTTTGCTTTGTTTTGTGAAACATTTGTGATTTGAAAATGGAATTCTCATTTATCAAATTTAGGTATGCTAAATGAGGAATCCAAGTGTGTTTTATTTTTGAAATTTTTTTGAAAATAGGATTCTTAGCAAATTTAAGTATGCTAAGAAAATCCTAATGTGTTCTTCTGTTTTTAGATATTTTGATTTTGAAAAATAGAATCCTTAGAAAATTTGGGTATGCTAAGAAAATCCTAATGTATTTCTTTTTTTTTTTTGATTTTAAAAATAGGATCCTTAGCATATTTGGGTATGCTAAGGAAATCCTAATGTGTTTCTTTTTATTTTTTGGATTTTATTATGAAAATGGAGACTTCACTTTAGCAAATATGGTATGCTAAAATGAAGTTCCAATGTGTTTTAAATTTTATGAAATGGACACTTCACTTAGCAAATTTGGGTATGCTAAATGAAATTTCAAAAATGTGTTTCAAATTTTGTTTTGGATTTTGTTTTGAAAATGGAGACTTCACTTTAGCAAATGTGGCATGCTAGAATGAAGTTCCTTGCAGTGCCAGTTTGTCAGTCTGGCACAGAACACACATAGTCAATATATATACATATATCAATCTAAGGTAATTCTGATGTTCCGAATGCAATGGTATAGTTCATTTTGCAATCAAAGGCTGTTTGGTTCAATTTGAAATCAAATTGAGTCCATTTTAGCTCAAAATGTGTGTCACCACCTTCGATCGCTTGATATTCACACAGACTTATCCAAATTGAGTGAGAATAGTCTTACTTGATAGATTTTGATGTTTCAAAACCAATGTGTGATCAATTTTGTGAACGGAGGCCATTTGATTCTCGTCGGCGCCTCCTGACCTCAATATGAGTGCAGGCACTTTAACAACTCAAGCTTGATTAGTTGATCATCAAGATATGCAATATTTATATCTTCATCAATTTTGACTTTTTGAATGTGATGGCAAAGTCCGTTCATCGATCAAAGGTCATTTTAGTTAATTTTGATGACTTTGTGTATTTCAATCTCAATTTGTGCATTGTCATTTCAAATCATTCGACATTTGCACAGACTCGCCTGAATTGAGCGTGGACTATCTCATTTGATAGTTTTTGATATTTTGAAGCTAACGACATGATCAATTTTATGAACCGAGGTCGTTCGGACATTATCATAGCTTCCCGGCTCTCATATGCTCGTTCACACATTGATAGCTTGAGGGCTTAATCGATTGATCGTTAGATTTTTCAGTATTTATATTTCAATCAATTTTGACATTTTGAATGCGATAGTAAAGTTGTTCATTGATCAGAGGTCATTTCAACCATTTTTGGTGGCATCCAGTACATTTTGAGCCTCAAGTTACGCACTATCACCATTGAAGTCCATTGAATTTGATTTGTAGGCTTGACTTTGACTTATGGCACACATATGGAGGTTAACAAGGTCAAATGGGTCAAGTTGACCAATTTGACACATTTGACCCAATTATGTTGGTTTACGCTTGGTTGATCACTTGAAATGTATTGCAAGCTTTGGTTTTAATTAATTTTGATTTGGTTTGATTTTAAGTTGATTTGATCTTTTAGGTCAAGTTGGGTTCATGGTCAATTGGGCTAGGATGGGTCTAATTGGTCAATTGAAGCTTTGGTCAAGTTCAACAAGTGATTTGGAATGAATTTGATCCATTGGTTGCAATCAATTTGGCTTGGATCAAGATTTGACTCATTTTGACTTTTTAGGTCAATTTGGGTCAACTTAGGTCAAGTGGCCAATTAGGCTTGGTTTGGTTCAATTGATGGCTTGATCATGTTCAATTATTGATTATGGATTGGTTTAGATCAATGATTTCAATCACTTTGGCTTATAATGAATTTTGGCTTGTTTAGGTTTCATTTAGGCTAAATGTTGACTTGGTCAAAGGCTAGGTTTGACTTGGTTTGACCCAATTTGAGTGATTGATCATTTTAGGATGATTGTTGCTCACAATGTGAGGCTTAGATGGGTTTAGTTCAATCCAATTTGAGTTAGATTAGAATTTGGCTCAAAAAGGTCCTTTAGGTCACTTTGGGTCAAGTGAGCCTAAATGGGTTAATTGGCTTGATAAAGGCTTGATTCAAGTTTGGTTGAACTCACATATGGACTTATGATGGAAATATAAATCCAATTACATGTGATTTAGATTCAAATGGGTTTTGGTTCATTTGATAATTTTAAGTCAAAAGGATGAACATGGGTTTAACTTGGGTTGGTTTGATTTTGGTTTGGTGATTATAGTTTATTTTTATGTTTGGGCATGTGATTGAAGAGTGATTGTTTGAAGAGAAAAATCCAGGGGTTTAGATTGATTTGAGAATGATTTGACTAAGTTCAAGAATTTGACTTGAAAGGGTGTAAATTGGATTTAAGTTGGATTTGGATTTGAGTTTTGAATTAATTTTGGTTATCTGAATTTATATTTCATTTATATTTGTGAATATAAATGAGAATATAAATGGGTTATGAGAAAAACTTTTGAGTTTGGAGTGATTTGGATTTGGTATTTGGGCTAAGTCCATAGGGTAAAATCAAAGGACTTAGGAAAGATTTTGGGATTTGAATCAATCATGAGTTTCAATCATTTGATTTGGAATTGATTCATGATTTGGATTTTAAAATTGATTTATGAATTGAGAAAATCAATTGAGTTGGAATTGGTTCAAGATTTGATTTGGATTGGTTTGAAGGGGAGAGGTAAGGATTATGTTCAAACTATAGGGTAGGCAAGTCCTTCTAATACCCCTAAGGCATAACCTATTCCTATGGCTAACTCCACTAAGTCTCTAGGGTTAGGTTAAGTGTTCACCTAATCACTAGAAGTGTCTTAAGACTAAGGAACTCTTAGTGTTTAGAGGAGTCCTATGCCTAAGATGGAGAATTTGAAAGCTCACTCCAAATGTGAGGTCAATAAAGGGCGCCAATGGGTGTGGTGTGACTGACAAGGCATACCACACGTATTGGTGTTGGCCGAAAATGATTAACAACATTTGAATGATTGCAAGCACTAATGGAAATGATCTACTCCCAAACCTAAGGTGTAGAAGGAATCAAGAGCTTAGTACAATGCAACTCCACTTATGTCAAAGACATAATAGAGTGAAGGGGGAATCTATTAAGGATTAAGTATATGAGCCTTCCACTAGGGGAAAAGGTTCAAGTTATCCATTGGGGATAAAGGGTGGTGAAATCCACTAGGGATTTGAATTTGGAATACACTGGGGATAGAAGTGTGAAACCTCCACTAAGGGAGCAAGTTCAGGTTGGATTGAATTGATTCCACTAGGGAGGAGGGTTGGATTTTTTTTAGGTTTTAAATTTTAAATTTTAAGATGGACCCTATCATTTGTGATGAACTACATTGGGTAGGGGCCATGTTGGCCTTGACCTAGCTTAGATTTATCAATCTAAAGGGTTTTCTACTAACCACATAGTAGGACTATCCAACTAAAGGGTTGCCTTTCGATGTACAGTGGTTGTACTAGAAAGAAAGCATAGCAGACTTACATCTCCCAAAGTAAGGATCAGTCATTGGGGTGATCTATTGGAAACACAATAAATCAAACCCAACCTTAGGCTGACTTCTAAGTGACTGCCACTTGGGGACTTAAATTAGCTCAAAGATAGTCATGATTAATTTCATTTTTAATTATATTTGATGGATCGTCGGTTTGCGATGGACCACACTGAGTAGGGGCCATGTCAGCCTTGGCCTAACTTCATATTTACTGATCCAAAGGGAGTAGTTTCCCAACCTAGGGGAGAACTATCCAACCAAAGGGGTGTCTTTCAATTTATAGTGGCTGATTCAGGGAAGAAAGCTCAGGGACTCACATCTTCCTAAATAAAAGACCACTGGGGCGACACATTAGCAAGGTAACATGTCAACCTGACATAGGGATGCCTGTCGATTTACGACAGCCATGCAAGAAAAAATGCATAGTAGACTTATATCTTCCAAAGAGAAATGACTTTCGAGGTAACCTATTTGTGGCAAAACAGATTGAACCCAACCTAAGGGAGACTACTAAGAGAATGCCAACCCGGGGACTTATCTCCACTCAAGAGTAGTCATGTAATTCCTATAAGGAGTTCTGCTAACACTGCCCTAAAGATAGGATGCCTGCTTGGGAAAGGGTTACTAGGGGCTTGAATTCCTAATCCACAAGCAAATAAATTTGTTTATTTATTTTTTTATTTAGCATGGACCCTGTTGGTTTGCAAGGGATCATACTGAGAAGGAGCTTATATAAACCTAAACCTATCTTAAATTTATTGAACCAAGGGAGAATCTGTGCATCCGTTGAACAAATTCTCCAACCACAGGAGTGGCTACTAGGAAAGGGGGACTATCCAATTCAAGAGTAGCCCAGGTAGTGTCTAAATGGGGTCACAAAGGATGTAATCCAAATAGAGTGCCCACAAGGGAGGGGCCACTAAGGGATTTATCCAAAACCTTGGGGAAGATAATGTCTATAAGTATTCGGTGGCCAACTCAAGGAGAAAGCACGGGGACTCATATCTACCAAGAGTGGTGTATCCACTTGGTGAGTCATTGTCAGCATAGCGAACATCAACCAACCTAAGGTGCCCATCGATTTATGATAATCATCCTAGGAAGAAAGCATCGGGGACTCACATCCTCCTACAGCAGAACTGATTACTTGGATAATCTATCTTCGGCTTGACAGGTGTCATTCGACCAAGGGCAACTACTGAGTGGATGCCACTATGGGACTTATATCAACTTAAAAGTAGTCGAGATGAAAGGAGCCACTGGGGGACTTATCCTAAGCCTCAAATATACTCAACCTAGTTAGTGCATGATGGATAGTTCAAGAAGAAAGCATGTAGGCTTACATCCTCTAAAATAGAGTCAACATGAGGTAGTTTACTCACTGCGCAGTGAGATCTACCAAACTAACAAGTTGGTCATTAGTTTGCAATAGTCAAGTTAGAAAGAAAGTGCAGAGACTCACATCTACTGGACAAGTGACCATTGGGGTGACATACTAGCAAGGTAGCATGTCAGCCTAACCTAGAGCAACTAATGAGTGAGTGACATAGGGGGCTTGCTCCCATATCAAAATAGCTCGATATAAAAGATATGTATTTGTGTTTGAGGAATAGGATGCCGCTTGGGTTCTCTTATACCTACCCTAAACACGCTTTAAGAGTTGATGAAATGGTGGCATGAATGGCAGTTATGATTCCACCAAGAAAGGATGCTACTTGGGTTCTCTCATATCTAGCTTAGTCGTGTTAGTCGAAATAGGATACCTCTTGGGTTCTCTCACACCTATTCTAGTAGCACTGGGGAATCATGTTCAATTTGTGTTTGTGTTGTGAAATAAGGATAGGATGCCTCTTGGGTTCTCTTATACCTAACCTAAACAAATCATGGTGGATTCACAAATAAGCAAACAATACTTTGAAAGAAGAGAATACTTTGATGAATTGGAACCAAAAAAAATTTTTTGGAGATAATTATTTTCAAACATGATTTTAAGGGTAGTATTTCTTCAAATAAAGCCCATTGATTAGAAGCATCGGGTGTTCCCCTTTACAATCAATAAGTTGATAAGATCCTCTTTGGAAGGCCTTTTCTATGTCAAAAGGGCCTTCCTAAGTGGGTTCAAACTTGTCTCCCATCTTTCGAGCAACAATTGGTCTCCTTAGAACTAAAATAAGCTCTTGTACTTGAAAAGCTTTAGGGTGGACCTACTTGTTGTGAGCTTGAATCTCTTACCTTTGTATAACTTGAGGTTCTGGCATGCCCGTAGGCATCTCTCCTCCAAACCTTCAAGCTTTTTTAACTGTAACCTGGCGTTATGCTCTATAGTGATTTTACTACCCATTGTTATCCTTAGTGATGGGAGTTAAACTTCTAATGGTAGAATGGCTTCAGACCTATATACTAAGGAGAATGGAGTAGATTGAGTTGGAGTTCTATATGTGGTGCGGTATGCTCATAGGGATTCAACTAGTTGCCATGTCATTATCACTTATTATCATCAAGTGTTTTCTTCACTATCTGGATGATGGTTTTGTTCAATGCTTCCACTAGGCCATTCGCCCTGGGAATCAATAGAAAGTGGGGAATCAATAGAAATTGATCTAATCATAGTACCACATCCTTTTGCATGTATATGTAATATTGGTTTGAGAGAATCATGGACCATATGCCATCATCCATAATGAATTTGGTAATCGGATTGATTCTTGAAATCAAGTTTACCTTATAAGAAAAGTAATTATAGCTTTTGGGATGCAAAGATTAAAATCAATGTTTCAAATTGGGTAGTTTGCTTGACAAAGATGGATGATGGTGAGGTGTAGAGCATTCTCCTTTCCATCATCATTGGTTTTGCCAGAGTGCCAAATCATCAAAGCACCGGTATAGAGGATAAGTGGCTTGAAATGGGCTACTAGAATTGTTCACCAAATGATTTGATGTCTTCAAAAGTATGTTGCCACTTATTATCCCACTTGAACTTCACATGTTTTTTGACAAGTGATGAAAATGGCTTGCATCTCCCTAATAAATTGAAGATAAAGCGCCTTAGATACGCTAACCACCCTTGAAAAGATCTAAGTTGGATTAGACTTTTAGGGGGTGGCATTTCTAGGATAGCTTTGATCTTTTTTGACTCTATTCCTTGGTGGCCACAAAAACCCAAGGAACTTCCACAACTAGAATTCATGAGGTATTCATTTGAGGTTAAAATATCTTAATCATTCAAAAATACTCTCAAGTCAAGAATCTTCTTTTCTACTTTTGACTACTAGATCATCAACATAGCATTCAACATGATGAATGATTAGTTTTGAAGATCAGTCATGGCTTGGTATGTAGCAGAACATTTTAAGGCCAAGGCATGACCTTATAATAGATTTCTCACGGGTTTGAAAAGCATTGTTTCTTTCATCCTTGGGGGCCATCTTGATTTAGTTATAGCCAGATGATACACCCATAAAGGAGAATACTGCATGAGATGATGCAATGTCCACCATTAATTCATCCTTAGGACATGCCTTATTAAGTGCCTTAAATTGACACATATGCGAATTTGGCCATTCTTTTTCTTAGCGGCAGAATGCTAGCTAACAGGTAGGGTATTTTTCTTTCCGATAAAACCATGATTAGTTTCTTGACTTCAAAATGATCTATTATTTGATTTCTAATCAGTATCAGAAGCTTGCTTTATAGGGTTAGCATTAGGTCTAGTGCTGGTTATGATGCTATATCAGGGAGAAAATCTAGGCATCTCTTCATAGCTCCATGCAAAGCGGTCCTTACTTATCAATAGCCAACTAAGTCATTAGTTTCTTCTTCATTCAATAGGGATATATGTAGCATGGATCTTCTTCATCTCGAGGTTGATTTCTTTGAGCTTGTCGATGGTTGAATGATTTCTCTTCAAATTATGGAGGTACATCTTTAATTTGAGATCATGATCATCAGTTTTTAAACACACTTTCTCATAAGAGTTAGTGTGATTTGAGAAGATCTATCACTAGATGATTGGTAAAACTAGCGACCATCATTTGGATATTGAATCCTAGTCCTGGTCTTGATTGTGCATCCCTACCTTTATTGTTGCACAACTTCTCGAAATACTCTTACCTAGGCCTAGACCATGTATAAGAGATCAAACCTTTCTTTGCAAGATTATGAACACAAGGTGAGTACCAATTAAAAGGTAATTCCATTAAATCTTTATATGAATTATCCTCAAGTTCTACATCTGCTTCTGGACTTGAGGATGATGATCCTACTGAGAGGGGTTGGATGGTGTGAGACTAATCCTCCAAGCTAGATTCTAAGTCTATGGGAATAAAGTACTCATATGACAGAACATAGCCCATTGTTCTTATTTGAACCGTGGTCTTCCACCTCGGTTTACTACCTCCCTACACATGGAGGTCGAGTCATCCTACCCATATGTCCATATAATGGAGCAAACTTGGGTGGAATGTAACATGCGGCTCTACTTCTTCCTCGGTGTCCCTTCTTGCTCACTTGTATTTTCTTTTTTCTTTTCTTTTTCTTTTTCTTCTTTTTCTTTTGTATTTGAATTTTGACCAAGTTCACGAGAATAGATATTTTGATTTTGAGGAAGATAGTAGCTCACATCCTCATATATCTTGACCTCTCTAACTAAAAATGGCTTTTCATCTCCTTTGACACAGTATTTGATTCCATCTCTTTGAAACTTGATACACTGATGAAGGGAGGATGGAATCATCTTATTCTTGTGTATCCAAGGCCTACCGAAAAAAGTATTGAATGATATATTTCATTATATAGAACTTTTCTTTCTTCTGTGATTTCCAAAGGTAACTATGGAGCCTAAAGCCCTCTTGCCACGTTCATTGAATCCTCTCACCTTCTTGGAGTGAGATGTCAATCTTCAAATAAGCATTTTGCTCATAATTTCCTTGCACGATCAACCAAAACCCTAGAAAGTCTTAATCTACCCATATCCACTATGATGTAGAGAGGACGGTTGTTCTCCATATCTCCTAGAAGAAGGTCTTCTTCGGTTAATGTGACTCCCTAGGCTTCTCTTGAATGTGCCTCTCCAACATCGGTCAACAGATAAGCATATTTCTAGAACAAGAAGTGATTAATGATTCCTCATCTCTTTGGATAAGATGACATCATATATGCTTAACATGGCAACTTTCTTAGGTGGACATTATAATCAACTTTGGCTTGATCCTCCATAAGCATATCCATGGGTGGAGCATTGAGGGCTTCTTACTTTGAATGGCTTATTTTCCCTTATCTGTGTAGGAGGTAGAACTTTGACTCGAGGTTAAGTGACCTCTTGTGGCTTTAGTGGAAGATTCTACTTTCTCGACATACCTGACTTCTCTATAGGATCCTGAATCAGATGATTCAAGTTCTCAAGAGGTGAACTTTATTATTCAAGAAAGAAAATCCATCTTTAAATTAGAAGAGGATGATGATTTATAATTATTTAGACTTGAAGAGTTTTCTAAACAGAATCAGATAACCCATTATAAGTAACAATGTAATTCAAACTAGCTTTATTCCTCAATTTCTTAGATTTAAAGGAGGTACATAGTAGAAATCTAGTAAAGTGGGGTGAGGGATTTGATGCCCTCATCCAGATAGATGTCTACTAGAAGAAAAACAGTGAAGTAAATGTCTTGAAGTAGTATACATGGTGGATTGGAGGCTAGACTCGATCGGTGGTTGTGCTACTTGGCTATCCCGGGTAAGTATAGGTTGTTGCTGCTACTGCTGAGCTCCCACTTTCCCCAAGTTATCTTTGGCAACTTGAGAACCTTCTTGATGTTGGAGTTCAGCCTAGCACCAGGAAAGTTTTTGATTTTAAATAACTTTTAGAGGTTCGGGATAAAGAGATATCTCAACCTTCTTTTATTTTGAGAGGATCACATGTATCCCCAAATTACCTAATAGGAATTGAATGGTTTTTCCTAGATATTCCTTAGGATAACTATAGCACGACTTAGCTTATATGCCGGTCCTTAAATATAAAGATATCCTCAAAATATTGCCTAGCATGGTGGTAGGAGCAAAGTTAGGATCATTACTCATCCACTTCCTTGACTTTCTAGGCTCAGTAGCTAAAATCAGGTTTCTTTAGAGTTCTTAAAGATTTTTTGACTACCTCCCTCTTAAATGAATAAGGTTTGTTTAATTTATCCAAAATAGTAGGTGGATGATACCCGATGGATATGTATCCATGTAATATGGTGAGGAGGTGGTGAGGCCATGGAGGTTTGTTGTGGTAGATAAGATGTCTAGGTGAAAGAAGGTGGAAGCGGTGGTGGAGCTAGGTCTCTCATATTGATCTGGCGGTTGCCTCCCCTTATCCAATCTTTTGCCCCAGCTTCTTTTCATAGGCTTTTTTCAGCTTTAGCTTTGATGATTGATCTTGAAAGGCAACTATTTGGCCTCTCCTTATAGGCTAGCCTCCTTGTTGATTAGCTTTTCAAATGACTTGATGGTGAAACCTTTAAGCATGAAGGTGATTGAGCCATGAATATTCTTTAATAGAATTTTAATAGCATGTTGTTCAAACAATTGTGGTTTTTTTCATACTCAAATTATACCATCTAAGAATATAATCAATGAGGGACTCACCAGGGTGTTGTTGTGCTACAACGAGATCGCCCGCAGTTACCCTTTACTGAGCTCCAACAAACCTCTTAACAAAGAGTTGTCCCAACTCAGCAAAAGTCTTCAACTGAATCATTGGGGAGTTCAGTGTACCAATCAAAGGCTATGCTCACCAAACTATTGACAAAAAGATGGAACACTAGTTCATCACTGCCACCAATGTTGCAACAGCTGGCCCTGAAGTGCATTATATGCTAGCGAGGGTTCCCGCTACCATCAAATCTCTTGAAAAAATGAGGCATAAAACCATTAGAATATTGGATAGCATTGAATTCCTCTGGGTAGGGTCTACCCTTTGGAACTGATGAACCACCTCGGGCTTGCGCCAGTGCTTCTCTCACTTGTTGTTCAACCATGAGTTTAATATCTTTTTCTTGTATGGAGGTACTATCCACTACCATCCTATGCAAGCTAATGCTGCCCTGCTCTACTAGAGGTGAGCTCTTGGCTTGATCTAGGACATGCAACAACTCAGGCTAACTAGTCTCCATAATGGTAGGATGTGTTGTTGGGGCTTGATTCTAAAGCACTAGAACTACCACTAACAAATCTTCAAGTCTCTTTCCCATCCTATCAATCTGCTAATCCTTTTGTTTTAGTTGTTGAAGGAGGTGTTGGGTTGAATAGGCTATATCACCGTGTTCGATCGCAGCACCTTCCAAACTCTGATGATCCAGAAAGAGAGAACCTCTAGTATCAACCATATACACCTCTATTGAGTCTCCCAGCAAATCATCTTCGTTTGGGTCAAAGCTAACCTTCTCTTCAAGGTTTGACCAATCATATCCTAGGATTTCTCTCTTCTTAGTGAGATATTGTGCTATGATATCATCCAAGGAGCGGTCCAACTATGCAGGCACAAATGATCGTGGCTGACTGGTGGTGGGATATGTTCATGAACAGAGATACATCTAACCTCCCTTGCTACTGGAGTGCTAACCTTGTGAGGGCTATGCTCACACATGCTCATGACTCACGATGTGGGTGGAGTGTCTCAGGAGGATCTATTGCCATGGGGACAATAGAACTATCTCCTTCTCCCTCTACTGCTACTATATCCATGATCTACTGTGGTGGTGGTGGTGGTTGTGATGGAACAACTATGATGCTACAAGGTTGCCACTCCCTCTTCACCACAACTGAAGTAGGTGGTCGAGCAGAAGAGCTCGCCCTCACGTCAGTCGGCAATGTAGAAGAAATGGGATTCCTTGGCTATTGCCAGATCACCAGTGAGGCTTTCTTCTCCCCCGATGCTGCCTTCATGGCTTTAGATGGAACTATCAAAGATGGAACTTACACTGGAAATGGCGGACATGGAGTAGAGCCATGTGATGGAGGCACCACCACTCCCTCTGGGGGCCCTGCTCCCATGATGGGTAGTACCAATCATCTAATGGTATGACTAGCCTGAGTAAGCAGATCAAGAAAATTTATGAGCGGAGGCTCTTCTGCGGCATACCTTCACCTCTCTCTGCTAGTAACATGAACTGATACACGGGCCTCTCTGGCCCTCTCCTAATGGATATACTCTCCTACATTATGAATAATGACTGGTCATAGATCAAACTGGGCTTTGGACTCTGATCATCTATAAGCCTTGCCAACTTGGTGCAGAACTATTCAAAGGCCAGCATATGACCTCCTCCTATCCCTGATAGGTGCCTCATAATGAACTACAGGTGGAGGTGATACTGTAATCCTCCTGACATCTTCCTCTCCATCAAACTAGAAAGAGGACTGAACTTGTTCTGAGTGGGCAAAGGGGAGACTACTCTAGGTGACTCCTCTACTATAGTGTGAGACAATGTCTCCATCTCCTTCGCAATGTGAACATGATGTTGCTTGATCTTACGGCTCTTATTGCGGTGCTAGGTCCCTACTTGATGGGCGACAGCTAGAACCTATCGTAGATAGGGGAGACCTTCACTAAGCGTGATGGGAACAAGCGGTATGCGGGCACTAAAGCTGCCTATGGGAACTTCTACGCCTTCCTCTTGGTGGGGAAATTGAGAGGGCATCTCAATATGGATGAATGGCTTATGCCTAGTCACCACATTCCTACTTACAGTGGTGAGGGTTGCCCCCTCACAAGTGATCCTATCCCCCTCAAATCCTCGGTCAAAGTGCATCAGATGGGCAAAATCAATTTGGGGGAGGCTAGCCCGATCCAAGGCCAAATCCATCCCAAAGGGGAAAGTGAACACATACTTTTGAGAATCCATTTGCACTGTACTGAACTTGAGAAAAGCTAACTGAAACTGAGTTGAAATTCTACAATTTTTGAAAACAAACTCAAATCATATTTTCTGCTTTGTTATTCTAGTAACTTGTTGAATTTTGATTTAGAGTTTGAATCCACACTCAATAATTTGAATATGTTAAGTGGGGCTCATTGAATTTAGGAGAGAGATTTTGAATGAATTAGAGAAGAGATTTTTGAGTTTAGAATCCATTTTCAACAAATTTGGGTATGTTCAAAATGGGTTCAAATATTTTGAAGAGATTTTTGAGTTTAGAATCCATTTTCAACAAATTTGGGTATGTTCAAAATGGGTTCAAATATTTTGAAGAGATTTTTGAGTTTAGAATCAATTTTCAACAAATTTGTGTATGTTGAAAATGGGTTCAAATATTTTGAAGAGATTTTTTATGCTTCAATTGGTTCATATTTGAATTTGATTTTTATATTTGGAGACCCTTTATTTAACAAATTTGAGTATGTTAAATAGAGGGTCAATTGATTTTGTTTTAGATTACTTATTTAGCAATTTTGGATATGCTAAATGAGATGTTTGAAAATAATTTTAGTTTTGCTTGTTTTCCCATGATGTGTATCATGTGTGAATTTAGAAATGGAATCTTTACTTAGCAAATTTGTGTATGCTAAACAAAACCCAAATCTAATTTTTATTTTGATTTTGAAAATGGGATCTTTACTTAGCAAATTTGGGTATGCTAAATAAAGTCGAAATGTGTTTGATTTTTATTCTTTTGAAAATGGGATCTTTACTTTACAAATTTGTGTATGCTAAATAGAATCCAAATGTGTTTGATTTTTATTTTGATTTGAAAAATGGGATCTTTACTTAGCAAATTTGTGTATGCTAAGTAAAGTCCAATTGTATTTGATTTTTGTTTTGATTTGAAAAATGGGATCTTTACTTAACAAATTTGTGTATGCTAAGTAAATCCAAATGTATTTGATTTTTTGTTTTGATTTTATGTTATTTTTGAAAGGAGGGATTTCTATTTAACAAACATGGTGTGTTCAATGGAATCCAATTTATTTTAAATTTTCTTTTGAAAAAAGAAACTCTCATTTGACAAATTTGGGTATGTCAAATGGAATTCTAATGTATTTTGATTATCATTCCAAATAAAATAAAAAAAAATCATCTTTTAAAAATAGCGCATATGAATATCTTCATTCAATATACCCAAATTTATTGAATGAAGATTTCATTCCCAAATAAAATAAAAATAATCTTTTTAAAAAGTACATTTGAGCATCCTCATTCAATATACCCAAATTTATTGAATGAAGATTTTATTTCCAAATAAATCAAAATTATCTTTCAAAAAGCACATATGAACATCCTCACTCAATATACCCAAATTTATTGAATGATGATTTTATTTCCAATGAAAATCATATCATAAAGTTGGAGCTCCATTTCAATATATCTTACATATGTTGAAATTAGAATTTTCTTCCTTTGCAAAAATTACAAATTTGAAGTTAAACCTCTTCATTCAATATACCCAAATTTGTTGAATGGAGGTTTCACCTTCAAATAAAATCAAACCATTTGAAATTCCACTCAACACATTTCACACGTGTTAAGTTGGAATTTCTTTCTTTCAAAAAAGCAATAATCACACACAAAAATTACACCATTTGAAATTCCACTCAACACATTTCACACGTGTTAAGTTGGAATTTCTTTCTTTCAAAAAAGCAATAATCACACACAAAATTTCATCTTTAAAAAATAAAATTGGCTTCCATTTTACATTCCCAAATTTGTTAAATGGAAATCTCCTTTGTAAAAATCATGAGAATCAAAATACATTGGAATTCCATTTAACATACCCAAATTTATCAAATGAGAGTTTCATTCTCCAAAAGAAAATTTAAAATAAATTGGATTCCATTTAACACACCATGTTTGTTAAATATAAATCCCTCCTTTCAAAAAATAACACAAAATCAAACACATTTAGACTTTATTTAGTATACCCAAATTTGCTAAGTAAAGATCCTATTAAAATAACACAAAATCGAACACATTTGGACTTTATTTAGCATACCCAAATTTGCTAAGTAAAGATCTTATTTTTCAAAAATCAAAACAAAATCAAACACATTTGGACTTCACTTAGCATATCCAAATTTGCTAAGTAAAGATTCTCTTTTCAAAATCAAAACAAAATCAAACACATTTAGACTTTACTTAGCATACACAAATTTGCTAATTAAAGATCCTCTTTTCAAAATCAAAATAACAAAATCAAACACATTTGTACTTTACTTAGCATACACAAATTTTCTAAGTAAAGATCCTCCTTTTAAAATCAAAAAATAAAAATAAAATATATTTGGGTTTGTTTAAGTAAAGATCCTCCTTTTAAAATAAAAAAATAAAAATAAAACATATTTGGGCTTTGTTTAGCATACATAAATTTGCTAAGTAAAGATTCCATTTCTAAAACCACACATGATACACATCATCGGCAAATAAGCAAAAAAGAAAATTGTTTTCAAACATCTCTTCTAGCATACCCAAATTTGCTAAATGAGTAAATCTCAAAATAAAATATAAAACAAAATTAATCAGTCCACTATTTAACATACTCAAATTTGTTAAATAAAGGGTCCCCAAAAATAAAAATAAAAACCAAATTCAAATATGAACCAATGTAAGCATCAAAAATCTCTTCAAAATATTTGAACCCATTTTCAACATACACAAATTTGTTGAAAATGAATTCTAAACTCCAAAATCTCCTCTCCAATTCATTCAAAATCTCTCCTAAAATCAATGAGCCCCACTTAACATATTCAAATTATTGAGTGTGGGTTCAAATTCTAAATCAAAATTCAAAAAAAGTTAGCAGAATACAAAAGCAGAAAATTTGATTTGAGTTTATTTCCAACAATTGCAGAATTTCAACTCAGTTTCAGTCAGCTTTTCCCAAGTTCAGTTCAGTGCAAATGGATGCTAAGAAGTATCTATTCACTTTTCCTTTTGGGATGGATTTGGCCTTGGATCGGGCCAAACTCCCACAAACTGACTTTGCCCACCTGATACACTTTGGTTGAGGATTTGAGGGGGCCAGGATCACTTGTGAGGAGCAACTCTCACCACCGTCAATAGGAATGTGGTGATTGGGCAGAAGCTAGTCATTCATGATGAAATGCCTTCAGATTATGAATTTCCCCCACTTAAGAGGAAGATGGTGGAGGTTCCCACAGTAGTTACAGCTCTAGTGCCAGTATGTTTAGTTGTTCCCATTACTTCCCCAGAATGGGCTAGTACCCACTCACTAGCTTCTTCCAAGGGGAAGGCTACCCTAATTTCAGGGATAGTCTCCCCTACCTTTGAGATAGGGTCTAGTTCCTGTACTACTCCTCTCAGCAAAACTTAGTGCTACAATATATACCACAAGATCAAGCGACAACATGTGTGCATCACCAAAAAGATGGAGGCAGTCTCTCACACTGTAGTAGAGGAGTCACACGGAGTAGTCTCCCCTTTACCCACTCAGAATAAGTTCCATCCTCTTTCTAGTTCTGACGGAGAGGAAGATGTTAGGAGGATCACAGTGTCACCTCCACCTACAGTTCATTTTGGGGCACCTACCAGAGATAAGAGGAGGTCATATGCCAGCCTCAGGACAGTTCTACATTGAGTTGGCAGGACATACAGATGGTCAGAGTTTGGTGCCCAATTTGATTTATGATCGGCTATTCTTCGCAGTGTAGGCAAGCATATCCGGCAGAAGAGGGCCAGGGAGACCCCTGTATCAGTGCATGTTATTAGCAGAGAGAGGAGAAGGTATGTCAGGCAATCAGTAGCCTCCGGCCTCATGGACTTCCATGATCAACACGCTACCCACATCGATCATACTGACAGTATTCTATTGCTTGGTACTACCCACCATGGGAGTTGAGCTCCTACACACAGAGAGTCAGTTATGTCTCCACCACACCGCTCAACTCCACATCTGCAATCCATAAAGGTAGCATCAAAAAAAGCCCAACTGGTGATCCGACTATGGCCAAGATATCCCATTTCATCTACCCATTAAGGTGAGGTGGTGAGCTCTCTGCTGACCTCCTACTACGATTTGGTGAAGAGGTGGACCTCATGCATTAGTTCCATCACCACCACCACCTGGGATCATGGACATACAGGAAGGAGACAGTTCCATTATCCCCATGCGATAAATCCTCCCAAAATCAACACTCCACCCACATCAGGTGACTGTCATGAGCATGTATCCTCCAATGAACGTAGCCCTCACAAGGTTAGCACTTCAGTGGTAGGGGAGGTTAGATGTATCTCTATTCATGAACATGATCCCATCCTTTTATTTGTGCACATATGACCTCTCTCTAGATGATAAGTATCTCTCGAGAAGAAGGAAATCCTAGGATATGACTGATCTGACCTAGAGGAAGAGAAACTTAGCTTTAATCCCAACGAAGATGATTTGTTGGAAGACTCAGTAAAGGTGCATATGGTTGACACCATGGGTTCTCTCCTCCAGGATCACTAGAGTTTGGAAGGTGCTACGGACGAATAGGACGATACTTCCTATTCGACCCAACACCTCCTTCAACAACTCAAACAAAAGGATGAGGAGATTAACAAGATGGGAAAGTAGCTCTAAGATTTGTTAGCAGCAATTTTAGCACTTCAAAATCAAGCCCTAGAAACACATCTTACTATTGTGGAGACCGATCAACCTGAGTTGTTGCATGTCCTGGATCAAGCCAAGAGTTCACCTAGAGAGCGGTACACAGCTTGTATAGGAAGGTAATGGTATCTCCATACAATAAAAAGGATATTAAACTCATGGTTGGTTAAGTGAGAGAAGCATTGGTGCACGGTGGTTCATCATCCAAAGGGTAGACCCTACCCGAAGGAATTTGATGTTATCCAATATCCTAAGGGTTTTGTGCCTCCTTCTTTCAAGAGCTTTGATGGTAATGGGAACCCCTATAATGCACTTGGGCTATTGCAATGTTGGAAGGCGGCACTATTGTTCTATTTTTATTAGTAGTTTAGTGGGCATAGCCTTTGATTGGTACACTAAACTCCCCAACAGTGAAGACTTTTGTTGAGTTGGAGCAACTCTTTATTAAGAGGTTTCGGAGCTCGAAAGTATATTGGATCTTGTTTAAAAACAACCTCTGAGTCCCTCATTGATTATATTCTTAGATGACAATTAAAAATGTGAAACCACATATGCGACATTTTTGAAATTTACTAAAGATATTCATGGTGCTTCTAAAGGATGGAAGTCAATCCAACAAATTTTTTTTAAGATCAATCAGAAAGTCAGAAAATAAGCGAGGGTAGAGAGGATGAAGGATAAGAGACCTCGAGTCCATAGGCTTCCACCTCCTTTACCAACCATCTTATGGGCCATGGCCTCCATCTCCCTAAGCATACACATATCATAAAGCTATCATCCACCTACTTTTGGATAAACTAAACAAACCTTATTCATTTAGTCAAAAAAAATCTTTATGAACTTCTTAAAGAAATGATTTTCTACCCTAGGAAGCAGTGAGGGAGTAATGATCCTAACTTTTGCCCTACTTGTTAGGTCATGTTTTGGAGGATTGCTTTACATTTAAGGACTGGCTTGAGCATAGTTACAAAGTCAGATGCTATAGTTATTCCAAAGGAATATCTAGTGGAACAACCATCCAGTTCTATTAGGATAATCCTTGGGGATACTTTTGATCCTCTCAAAATAAAAAAAGGTTGGGATATCTCTTTATCCCGAACCTCTAAAAAGATAGTTTCTAAAATCAAGAAACTTTCCTTATAGGTACCTGAGGTAGCTCGAACCTCCAATATCAAGAAAGGTTCACAAGTTGCCAAAGATAACTTAGGGAAAGTGGGAGCCTCAGTGTGTCATACTTCAGGATAGCCAATAAAGTAGCCACCAGAGCCGACCTCCATTCCACCGTTATTACTTCACATTTCTACTTGCTAGCTCTTCTTATAGTAGACATCTTGTCGGCGGATGAGGGCATCAAATCCCACCCCACTTACTAGATTTCTAATACCTCCGCTAAATCTAAGAAATTGAGGAATAAAGCTAGTTTGAATTACATCTGCGTCACTTCTAATGGGTTGTCTGACTCTACTCTTTTAGAAAAATCTTCAAGTCTAAATAATTATAACAACTCTGATCATCTTCTTTCTAATTCAAAAATGGACTTCCGAGGGTCCACCTCTTGAGATAGACTTGGAATCATCTTATTCTGAGGGTCCTATAGGAAAAGTTGTTGGTAAGCCTGATGAGCATGTAGAATCTTCCACTAAGCTGTCATAAGAGATCACCGAAGTTAACCTCCATAGTGGCAAGGTTCTACCTCTAGGCGCACCTCAAGATAAGAGAAACAAGTCATTGGTAGAAAAGGATCCACCCATGGATATGCTTATGGAGGATCGCCAAAGTTGATTCAATGTCCTTGCTCACCTAAGAAAGTTGTCAGCTAACTAAGCATATATGATGCCCTTGTCATATCCAAAGAGATGAGGGAATCAAGGCTCTTCAAGATATGCTTTCTTGATCGTGAGAGAGAGGCACATTATTCAAGAGAAGCCTGAGTCACTTTAACCAATAAAACCTTCTTGGGGACATGGAACACAACCATCCCCATCACATTAGATATGGGATTAGACTTTAGGGTTTTGGATCCAAGTGCATTGGTGAACATTATGAGTCACAGACCTATTTGAAGATTGACATCTCACTCCAAGGAGATTGATGATGTTGAGAGGATTCAATGAATAGAGCTTTAGGCTCTAATACCTTTGGAAATGTTCTGAATAATCATTCATCCCATACATGATTAACAGATGATTATCCTTTTCATCAAGAGAGAATTGAATACTATGTCAAAGGAGATGAAAAGTCATTTTCAGGAGAGGTTGAGATATGAAGATATACTATCATTCTCAAAATTAAAATATTCTCGTGAACTTGGTCAAATACAAAAACAAAAGAAAAAGAAAAGAAAAGAAAAAAGAAAAAGAAAAGAAAAGAAAAAGGAATATGGAAACAATACCCAGGTGAAGGTAGAAATACAATAGTTTATATTGGGTCACACAACATAGATAATAGGGGCCATGTTCTAGTTCACATGAGTACTCTTGATATTCACATAGACTTGGAATCTAGCTCAGAGGACAAGTCTCATGTGATTAGCACACCAGCCAACTACTCTTAGCAAGTTTCATTAGAGGTGACACTCAAGCCAGACAGTGATGAAGACCAAGCCTCCAAGCAAAGCACGAATGTATTGAATCATGTTAATGTAAAATTATTAGGCAGCAGTTAGGAACTTTAGCTCTAACTTCACTTTCTTCTTAAAAAGTTGAAGGCTTAGTAGTTAAGGAATCCCCTAGGTCTTCCATGGATGTCAAGCCAAAAAGAATCTTATTAGGATCATCATCCTCAAGTTCAGAAGCTGATGTAAAATTAGAGGATAATTCATATAAAGATTTAATAGAATTACCATTTAATTGGTACTCACCTTGTATTCATAATCTTGCAAAGAAATGTTTGATTACTTATACATGGTCTAGGCATAGGTCAGAGTATTTTGAGAAGCTGTGGAACAACAAAGGCTAGGATGCACAATCAAACTAGGACTATTTGGTACGCGTGGTCGTCGATGATGATTACACTTAGTTATCACCAATCATCTAGAGTCACCAATCTCGCACTAACTCTTATGAGAAAGTGTGCTTAGAAACTTCGATGATCCATGATCTTCAAATCAAAGATGCACCTCCGAATTTGAGTAAGAAATCAATTCAACTATCGACAAGCTCACAAAAATCAACCTTGGGACAGAAAAAGATCCGCACTCTACATACATCAGTTCTCTGTTGAACGAAGAAGAAACCAATGACTTAGTTAGGCTATTGACTGAGTTTAAAGACTGCTTTGCATGGAGCTATGAAGAGATGCATGGATTATCTCCTGATGTAGTAGTCCATAAACTAACAATAGACCCTCACTATCAAGCAAGCAGCATGCGATGAAATCGAGCGAGTGATTTTGAAGCCAAGCGATGATCTTTATCGGGGAAAAAATACCTACCGGTTAGTCATGCGGTTAAGAAATAAAATGGCCAAATTTGCATATGCATCAATTTCAGGGACTTGAATAAGGCATGTCCTAAGGATAAATTTTCACTTCCTATATTAGAGTTAATGGTGGACATTGCCTGATCTCATGTAGTATTCTCCTTTAAGGATGGGTCATCTGGCAATAACCAAATCAAGATGGCCCCAAGGATGAAAAGAAACACTTTTGAACTTTTGAATAGAATCTATTATTATAAGGCCATTCCTTTCAACCTTAAAAATGTTGGTACTACATATCAACGGGCCATGACTCAGATCTTCATTGAACTCATTCGTAATCAAGTTGAATGCTATGTTGATGACCTAGTAGTCAAAAGTAAAGAGAAGGAAGACTATCTCTTTGACTAGAGAGTAATTTTTAAACAATTAAGATAATTCAACCTCAAAATAAACCCCATGAAGTGTGCATTCAGAGTAGCTTCAGGAAAGTTCCTTGGGTTTGTTGTCCAGCACCAGGGAATAGAGATAGATTTAGAAAAGATCAAATGTATCTTAGAAATACCACCCCCTAAAAGTTTAACCCAACTCAGATCATTCCAAGGGTGGTTGGCATATCGAAGATACTTTATCTCCAATCTATCAGGGAGATGCAAGCCGGTACTTCAAAAAAATAAAGTTCAAATTGGGATGATAAGTGCTAGTACTTTGTATCAAAACAATTGGTAGGTCACCGTCTAGCGACCTATCAAGCCATTGATCCCCTACACTGCTGCATTGGATGACTCCCTTGGCACTTTGTTGGCTCAAACCAACAATGAAGGGAAGGAGAATGCTCTTTACTAGCTCAACTTTCGTCTAATCCCTGCTGAGGCAAACTACCCACTTATTAAGAAATATTGCCAAGCTTTAATCTTTGCATCCCAAAAGCTACGATACTACATGCTTTCTCATAAGGTGGACTTGATTTCAAAAATCAATCAACTAGTATCTCATGACACATTATCTAATTGGCACATGATTCTCTCATATTTTGGTATTACATTCGTACTCCTCTATGTGGTGAAAGGACAGGCACTAACATATTTCTTAGCGACACCCACTTCCCGATTCCCGCTTAGTGATCTCGATGAAGAAATCATGAACTTAAGGAAGGTTAACAATCACCACTGGGAGATGTATTTTGATGGTATGGCTTTCTTTCAAAAAGGAAAAGAACCATGATCTACTCTTCCAGGAAAGGCAGGGGTAGGAAGAGTTCTCTTAACTCTAGATCATGAAGTCATGAGATTCTCATACTATCTCTCCAATCCATGCACCAATAACAAAGCGAGGATTTGATTATCGATTGGAGTTTAGCATTATTGTCAAAAGCATCAACATTTATGGATTCTCGGTCATCAGTATTAGATCTTATAAGGTTCTAAAATTTAAGCTTCTTCACTACCATGAGTACACCATGAAGCTATTGGCCCAAATCCCTGAGGTCACCATCTACAAGGTTCCTCGAGAAGAGAACGCAGTAGCAGATGCTTTGGCCAAACTCGCCAAGGAATTGGCATGTCCAGAAGATGAGTCCATTCTAGTAAGGGTCCAAAATAGATAAGTCCTATCCCTTATTGAAGTTGAACTTGTCAAGAGACTTTCTCTTGAAGGGGAGGTTATCATTGCCAATAAAGATGAAGAAATGGATTGGAGGCAACCATTCATAGATTACTTCAACAACTTCCTCAGGAGAAGTCACAAGCCCATCAGATGAAGCTGAGAGCTCTCTCATATGCTCACGTGGATGGCACCTTGTATTAACGGTCATTTAATCAAATGTGGTTATCTTTGTTTGACAAACACGAAGCCTTGATCATGACCATTCGGTCATCAACATCTGGCATGAAAAGATCAAGGGACTAGGATACTACTAGCCCTCGATGATCACTACATGAATACAGGGAGATGATATGACGGTGTGGTCCTACATTAACCACCCAACATTCTACACCCTATATTGGCATGATGGCCGTTTGAGTGTTTGGGTATCGATATAGTGGGTTCGATTGATCCTTCTTCTTCTAAGGGTCATCGATTCATCTTAGCTGCTACCGACTACTCTTTCAAGTGGGTGGAGGCAATCCCACTCAGAGAGGTCACAACTCACCATATGCTACAATTTTTTAGGAACCATATCTTATATAGGTTCAGGGTGCCTTGATGAATTATATCTGATAATGGTTGTATTCAAAAGCACCAAGATCAAGAGCTTCGCCAAGAGCTATAATATAGACTGGAGATATTCCATCATCTACTACCCCAGGGCAAATGGCCTGGTAGAAGCATTCAACAAAACTCTCATCCAGATACTAAAGAATACACTTGATGACAATAAGCGATAGTGGCATGAACAGTTAGTTGAAGCTTTGTGGGCATACCGCACCATACATAAACTCTAACTTAATCTACCCCATTCTCTTTAGTGTATGGGTCTAAATTCGTTCTACCATTAGAAGTACAACTCCCAATCACTAAGGATAGCAATGGGTAGTAAAATCACTACATAGCAGAATGCAAAGTTGTGATTAGAAGAGCTCGAAGTTTTGGAGGAGAGATGCCTCAGGGCATGCCAGAACCTCAAGTTGTACAAAGCCAAGATGATTCAAGTTGTCCTAGAACTTTTCAAGTAGGAGAGCTTGTTCTAGTTCTAAGAAGACTAATTGTTGCCTAAAGATGGGAGGCAAGTTTGAACTCACTTGGGAAGGCCCATTTATCATAGAGAATGCATGTCAAGGAGGATCTTACCAACTTATTAATTGTAAAGGGGAACATCCGATGCTTCCAATTAATGGGCTCTATTTGAAGAAATACTACCCATAAAATCATGTTTGAAAATAATTACCATCAAAATTCTATTCCAATTCATCAAGACATTCTCTTCATTCAAAGTGTTGTTTTCTTATTTATGAATCTGCCATAACATGTTCAGGGTAGGTGTAAGAGAACCTGAGCGGCATCCTATCCCACTTTCATAACACAAACTCAAATTAAACTCAATTCCCCAACGCTACTAGAATAGGTGTGTGCTGACCTCATTTTTAGAATGAGCCCTAAAATCCTCCATCTTTGGCATAGGATTCCTGTTAGACTTTCAGAGTTCCTTAGTCTTAAGACACATCTAGTGATTAGGTGGGCACTCCCCTAGCCCTAGAAGACATAGAAAGGTTAGTAATAGGAATAAGTCATGCCTTAGGGGTGTTAGGAATTTCTACCCCAGCTTGAACCATTCCACACCTTCCTTCTTTCAAGTCAAACTCTAAATCAATTCTATTTTATTTTCTCCAAATCCAAATCAATTCCGATTGAAATCCATGAATGAAATCTGATTGAAACCCATGATCAAAATCCATCAAAATTCCTAAAATATTGTCTAAGTCCTTAAGCCTCCCTTAAAGACTTATCCTAAAGCAATCAAAACCAAATCAAATCTTTGAGATTTTCTCATACCTCATTTATATGCACATATATAAATGAAATATAAACACAAACCAATCAGATCTAAATTCAAAACTCAAAATCAATTCATGAAATTTTCCTTAAATCCTTTAAATTCCCTTTAAATGGATTTAACCTAAATCATGATCAAACCTATTCAAACATTTGGGATTTTCTAAAAACTTATTTATATTCTCATTTATGTTCTCATATATAAATGAAATATAATAAAATGCAATCCAAAAATTAAATTCCAAATTTAAAATCCTTAAAAATTCCCTTAAATCCTTTAAATCCCCCTTAATGGATTTAACCCAAATCATGATCAAACCTATTCAAATTCATGAGATTTTCTCAAAAGTTATTTGTATTCTCATTTATATTTTCATATATAAATGATCAGTTCAATCCAATTCAAAAATTAAATTTTAAATTAAAATTTTTTTTAAATCCTTTAAATTCCCTTTAATGGATTTAACCTAAATCATGATTAAACCACTTCAAATCCTTGAAATTTTCTCATGATCCATTTATATTCTCATTTATATTCACATATATAAATGAAAAATAAATTCAAACAATCAAAACCAATTCCAAAAATCAAACTCAAATCTACCCAAAATTCAATCTAAGCCTTTCAAGCCAAAATCTTGAACTTAGCCAAATCATTTTCAAATCAAGCCAAACCCTTGATTTTCTCTCATGATTCAATCAACCCTACAATCATGAGCTCATATATAAATCCAAACTCCAATCAAACAATCAAAACCTAAGTCAAAAATCAAAGCCAAAATCCCTTCATATTCTTCCTTTAAATATGAAATTGCCAAATAGGTCAAAACTCATTTGACTTCAAACCACTTGTAAATGGATTTATATTTCAATCATAAATCCATAAACAAGATCAACCAACTTCAAATCAAGCTTTGACCAAGCCATTTGACCCACTTAGGCACATTTGACCCAAAGTGGCCTAAAGTACCTTTATGAACCCAATTTTGATCCTAACCAAATTGGATTGAACCAAACTCATATATCCCTCTCATCATGATCAACAATCATCATGGGATGATCAATCAATCAAATTGTGTCAAACCAAGTCAAACCTAAGGGTTGACCAAGTCAACACTTAACCTAAAATGAAATCTTACATAGCCAAATTTACCATAGGAAATTCATTGACCATTGATCTAAGTTCTCTGACCTATGTTTGAACTTGAGCTAATATTTGAGCCTAACTATTGATTAAGTTGACTCAAATCATTGGGTCAAGTTTATTCCAAATCACTTGTTGAACCACCAAAACCTCAATTGGCCAACTAGACCTAACCTAGGACCTTAGATGACATGACTAAAGGGGTCATGTTGAGCCAAAATGAACTTAACCCAAATTGATTGGAAACAAAGATACCAATCCACTCCATATGACTAACCTAACCTATACCTACCCTTGACCTACTCAAATAGGTCAAATGGGTCAAATAGGTCAACTTGACCCATTTGACCTAAATGAAGTCATATGAGCCAAAACCAAACATATACCAAATTGAACCAAACCAAAGGCACCAGAACATTTCAAATGGTCATATGAATTTGACCCAACCCTTAGTTTGACCCAATTTGACCTATTGGTCAAACTTGACCCATTTTGACCTAAATGGGTCAACATGAAAAACCCTATCAAATGAATTTCAAATCCATTGAAAATTGGCCAAACCTCTCCACATACCAACATGTCCAAAGTGGAAAATAACAAAATGACCACCTAGGCCATAGAACAAATTTTGGCTTAGACCATGGGTATTTTGGTCATACCCTCTTCACAATCACTTAAGGTTTTCCTAAAAGCTCAAGGGGACTTAGTGATGAGTGGTGCACCCAACCCAATGGGTTTGGGTCAGCCCATTTGACCCCTAGACTAAACTTGACCACCTAGCTTGAAATTGAGTTTTCAAATTCCCTCTTAAGCTCAAATTCAGCACATGGGAAGTTGGCAATCTATTACTTGGATCAAACCGACCATGTGCACACTCAAAATAGTCAAAACAACCTCCCAATCTCATCAATTAGATCAAAATGGCAAAGGAGGTGTCGGTCATCCGATTGCCATAGGGGGAGATATACTCCCTCTAATTCAATGAAATTTTCATTCACTCTCTATCGATTAAAGCCTAGGAACCCAGAGAAACCATCTTAGAGCACTCCCGAGCTTCTTAGAGAGGATTAGAATTCTTCCTTTTCAATTTTGCATAGTGCAAAAATAGGGGAGGTAGAGTGAATAGCTAACTTTCTCCACACTCCATTTAAATCCAATTACTCTTGCACACTCCATCAAAGGGTCAAGTCAAACTTGCCTAAGCTCTCTCTAAAGTTCTAGAGGCAAGGAAGAGCTCAATTAGATCAAAGCCAAAGCCCAAGCAAGGAGGAGTTGGTCTACCCATTGATCCACTCAATCCCAAGGCCTAGGAATTTCAACAGGGCTTCATCTCCACCAAACAAAGCTACCTCATCGATTTCGAGCACCGGTGATCATGTCCAGTGAGGTATGGAATTTTCCAATCACTAAACTCAATGTGGTGTGGAGCTTTGTAAAAGAAATTTTCACATTATTAGATTTTGACCATTAGATTTGCTTTATTTCTCTAGATGGTGTAGGTTAAATTTATGTGATTCCATGCTAGATCGAGCTTGATCTTCCCTTGATCATGGACGGTTGATCAAGGGGAAGAACTTGGCTCATCTCAACCGTCCATCCATGCATTTTAGATGGATGGCTGGGATTATTTAACATGTTTAAAAATCATTTCATCCTTTATAAATCATGGGTAGATCCTTAGCCATTTAATCTTTGATTGGACGGTCAAGAATATAAGCACGTGGGCTTGCCACCTTTATGAGGTGACAACTTAAGTTGTCCCCTCACGGCGCAACGCATGTAAAGTGCGCTGACCGCCACCACCACGCATTGCGCTGTAAGCCAAGGATTATTAATTATTAAGTGTATTAATTAATTCCTAATTAATTTAGAACTTCTAAAATTCATAATTCCCTCTAGAAAAATTAGAAAATAAAAAGAAAAATGCTATGGAAAGATAATTTCACCTAGAATATTTTAAAATAATTTCAATGGATTTTGAATTACTCTTTTTCTGAATTTAGGTTTCTTTGGGAATTTTAGTTAGCTAATTATTCTTTAATTAGGTCATCAATTTATCTCAAATTATTGGAGTTAATTTTAGGGGATGACCTCTTCCTCCCCTAATTTTCTTGAGATTTATTGAACGCTCAATTGGGGAAATTGCTATTTTATTCGCTAATTACCTTTTTATATAATTAGGCATAATTAGGGTATGATTAATGGAATTACCTTATGATTAGGGTTGATTAAGGTCAGATCTAGTAAGTAGGAGATTTATGAAATAATTTAGGGGTATTTCCCCAAGCTATTCCCTAAACCCCCTCTTCTCTCCTTAATCTCCTCTTAATTAAGGGTTAATTCATTAAATATCCCCTTAATCAATTTTCAAAAATTCTAAAAAGTTCCAGAACTTAATTAATACCTTGGGTAGATGCATAGGTGTTTAATAGCCTATGTTCAATTAAGAAAATCAAAATCCCATTCACATGTGTGAAAGGGTACTTTGAAATTACTTAAGCTAAACCCCTTAGCTTAATTAACTTTTTATTGTGAGCCAAATTGCATTAGGCCTTTTCATTATTAGGTGCATTGCAAATTTAAATTCTTTATGAGTTTTATGTCATCTCATTGGCTCATAATTACTTAATTCTTCTTAATTAATCTACTTAATTCAAACCTTAACTTAATCAACACATAAAAATGAATCTAATTTCCTAAAAATTAAACAAAAATATCAAACACATGTGGGAATGGGTTAGGAATAGGAAACTCATCTCACCCTTTTAAAATTAAATCAAACTTCAAAATAAACAAAACTCACTTTGAAATTCACTTTGATTTATTCTAAATTTTCTTATTCTATGAGAATGTCTTTAGGATTTAAGTAAAGTGAGTTTGTTTACATGCTTTCATTGCTTTGGATCTTTTCCCAACATGTTAAGTTGCATGCCATGTGATTTCATGCATCCATAGTTTTGAAATTCAAATTTTAAAATGAAAATTATTTACTTTATGTCAAATGTGCATGTGTTGGCTAAAGTAGAAATATGAATGGCTATTATCACTACTAAACCCAAATTATTTTCAAAACATATGAATCAAATACCAAATCTAAAAATATGCTACTTGTATCTTAATTATGAGTTTGCATGTGATAGATTATAAAGGTATGCTTAGCATATGTTTCCTTTCTTTCTTATGTTAGCCTAGTTTTGAATAGGAGTTGGTAAGATGTAGGGTTCATTTGAACAGAACCACTTAATTTCATACCCTATTCATCCTATGCTATCACCCAAGAAGGATTACTATATACATAAATTGCATAAAAAATGAATCCATTAATGCAACTTTTTCATTCTTCTTTCCCATTTCATTTCTTTTATACACATGTTTGTATTTAAGCAAAGTGGTATATTAGTCTAGACAACAGGTTACGAGGCTTTAAGTAGCCCTAAGTAGGTTTTATACCTTACACCTCTGGTTAACAATGGCATTGTACACACTTATGCCTTTTTTTACTTTCATATGTGTATGTGAAATTTTGGATAAGGAAAACCTTTTCTACTTAAGGAAAATCATGCATATTCAACTTCTAAATTTTCTTAAATGGATTACTTAGCATACATCATAAATTATGTTAAATATTCTCATTTTCATGTATAGATATGCTTAGGGTCCATCCATATGCATGTTATATATGTTGGGGAAATAAATGAAGTAATGTGTGTTATGTGAATTTTGATTCATTTTATTTAATCTTAAAATGCCTTTCTTTTTGAATAGGTTTGTTTAGAGTTTATCTAAACTTAGAATTAATTAAAATATTTAATCAAAACATTCACCTAAATGAAACTAAAATGTGAACCTACATTAGAAATTACTTAGGTTAGGGAAGGAAAGAGAAGTTACTTCTCTTTCCCTCTCATCATAACTTAGTAATTAATTGTAGGATCCACTTGAACCAAATGAAAACACAAAATAAAATCAATCCAAAACTTCTAAAGAACTTAAATGAACCCACCTAAAGCCATAGCTAAGCATACCGTACAAGCCTACAAAGCACACACATTAGCCTAAGTCACGACTTTTAGCTTTAGTTAGGTCAGTGCAAGGTTTGATGTTTGTTTTATTTGGTTATGTATGTTTTAGACTGGATTTTAGGGTGTATGATCGTAGAATGAATGGTAGGATATTCTTAGTCTAACTATTCTTTTCTATAGAGGATTGTGCTTAAGGGGTGTTATCATAAATAAAAATATAAATACTTTTTCTTCCAGGTGGACTTAGTCATGCATGTGTGGGGTGATAAGTCCAATATACATGCTTAGGTTTTGTGTGGTTTGCTTTAGCTAACCTTTGTTTTGCAGGTGTTAATTAGATTTCCACTTTTCCTTTTCATGTAAAAATTTGTATAATTAGGATTTTGGAATGATTAATATGGGGATTATGATAACATTGGTCATAAGATTCCTATCTTATGCACCATGTGAAAATAGCATCCACCTTCCAACCATCCAAAAGGAGGAAACAAAAGAAGAAAAGAAGAAAGAATAAAAGAAAGAAGAAAGAAGAAAGAAAGCTTAAAGACCCTCATAACAATGAATTCCTTCACTTAATTGTAATTTAATTCATTTGTAATTGGGTTGTATAAGGGTAAAGCTAATTTGATATTTTGGGTTTGTGCGGTGGTGCGAACAAAGGCCTTTTATTCTTTTTCGAGATTTATAAATTGATTGTTGATTTGTTTAGCTTGTGCATTAAGTGGCATATTTATCCTAGTTTCTTCCTTGCTTTATGTATGGCCTGGATGAGGATTAGGCTTTTTAGGAAAAAGTAAATCTTTTACCCAACATAACCTCACCTAAAGCTTAGGTTTAAAATCAAGATAAAAGAATTAGCAACCCCTTAGCTGGATGAGCATTTCTTTTATAATATCATGCACAAATGCATCTTATTTCACTCTTGATTGGAGGGCTTCCACCTTTCGGAACAGCTTGACTTTTGAGAGCTGTGGTGGAAACTCACCTCCTCCCTTCTCATTGATTTTGGCAAATAACTCTATTTCTCATGCATTAGGCATAAAAATCCTATTAGCCTGAGTCAAAAATGATATTCCAAAATGAAAATAAAATGAAATTTAAATTGCATTAGATTTAGGTAATTTGAAGCATACCTTTACATGATCTAGTCTCTTTAGAGAATGAGTTTAAGGACTTCATCTCTTTCTAAATAATAACAGCCTAACTATCTTGCATTAAGCATAAGACTTTCCTACATGTATTTAAAATCATAGGATGAGTTAGTTGGTGGCCACCCAGGCAATTGTAACTCCAAGCTGTCAGGTGGTTTATCCTCTCTTGTGGAGGCAAACTATTTACCCATGTTTCACCTTAGATTTAGGTTGTCCTTCCGGCCCTCGCTAAAGCTCCTTAGATTTAGGTTCTGAGCTTGCTTCTCCCCTTTGTGGGCCATAAGCATAATTCCTCACTTCTTAAGCATTTCTTTAATCTTGTGTTAAGGAATCATAAGTCCTAAATTTCTAATAAAAATGCAACGCAAAATAAATTAAATTAATTTATAAAATGTAAAGCCCAATTATAAAATAGTTTGAGATGCTCAGGTTTCCTATCATAGGCATCTCTACTTATTTTCCATTTTGGCTTGATAATAACTCTCTCTTTTGATCAATCTCATTTGATCTTCAAAAAATAAACCAATCGATTGATAGTCCTTCCTATTGAAATCTTTAGAGACAATGATCATTTACCTTAATCGAGAGTTTTCCTAAGGAATCCCCATTTCTTAGGATGTAATTAACTATGGGGCATTGCCCTGTGAACTTAACGATTTAAAATAAACCCTATTTTACTTTTCCATGTAAAGTAGGGGAAGAATCTCTAGTATATATGCGGACCTATATCCTTAGGAGTTCTTATTGAGGTGATTAGGTCCATTAAAGGGTAGTGACTTCTATATTTCAAGATAGTATGCTATTCTTTAATGATGTACTTGATCATCTAAACAAGTACATCTGTGGATCTACATGGCATCATAAAAAGATGAATTTCTATAAAGGGTGTCCTCTTTCTTTTTCTACCAATAGATTTTGAAAGGCGACTCCCTCTTATATAGAAATGTTTCACCACAAAGATTTTTCTGGCGACTCCATTGGGGGTGGTTCCTCTCTCCATCTTTGGTAAATGACCATTGTCTTTCAATATCGATAGTGGATTTGTACTTTAGTATGAATCCAAGACTATCCTTCTTTCCGTTGGCACTTAGCTCATTTTATTCTTGAGTTGAGTTAGCCAACATCTTTAGGTTTTAGGACCACATTCCTTGTTGGTCTTAAAACCCCCGTTAGGTCCCCCAATGGCTAAAATGAAAAGATCTAAAATAAAATAAAAAAAATTTTAAGACTTCCTTCATATCATGTTCATGAAAAGGAAAGGTTCATTCCAAAATAATAAAGACAAAATAAATCTTCCATAAAAATTTTTCTTTTCAAAAATGCACTTAATAAAATATTTTCCACAAAATTTTATCATCCTCATTTAACAATTTCCATGATTGTTACATGTAGGGATTTTCAAAAAAATAAAACTAACAACATCTTTCCAAAAGCACAAATGAACATCTTCCATCAATTCATTTTGATGAAGATTTCATTTTTGAAATAAAATAAACAATCATCTTTCTAAGAAATCAAAATCAAAAGTGAAGTTTTCAAAAAGCACATATGAATCTTTCCATTCAATACACTCACACAAATTGAATGGAAGTTTCATGTTCAAATAAAACTAAGTTTTCAAAAGCACAAATGAACATCTTCTTTCAATTCACTTTGATGAAGATTTCATTTTCAAAATAAAATGAACAATCATCTTTCAAAAAAATTAAAATTTTCAAAAAGCACACATGAACTTTTCATTCAATATATCTACACTTATTGAATGGAAGTTTCATAATCAAACAAAATTAAACTTGCCAAAAGCACAAATAAACATCTTCCATCGAATCACTTTAATGAAGATTTCATCTTCAAAAATAAAATGAATAATCATCTTTTTAAAATCAAAATCAAAAATTTTCAAAAGCACATATGAACCTTTCATTCAATATACTCACACTTATTGAATGGAAGTTTCATTTCCAAAATAAAATTAAACTTTCCAAAAGCGCATATGAACATCCTCATTAAATATACCCAAATTTATTGAATGAAGATTTCATTCTCAAATAAAGATAAAATCATTTGGAAATCCCACATAAACATATCCCACATATGTTTTTAGTTGGAATTCCCCTATTTCAAAAAAGTAACAATCACACACAAAATAAAACTTTCATATTTCAAAAATGAGATTAACTTCCATTCCAACATACCCAAATTTGTTGAATGGAAGTCCTCTTTTCAAAAAAATTAAAACTTAACAATCATATTTTCAAAATTCAAACACATTTTGGAACTTCATTTAACATATCCAAATTTGTTAAGTGAAGTCACCAAATTCAAAATCCAAAATTTTTCAAACATACATTTGGAGCTTCATTTAGCATAATCAAATTTGCTAAGTAAAGTTTCCAAATCCAAAATCAAAAATCAACAATCACATTTCAAATTTCATTTAACATACCCAAATTTGTTAAGTGAAGTTTCCAAAATCTAAAAAATTTTCAAACAACTTTTTGGAACCTCATTTAACATACCCAAATTTGTTAAGTGAAGTTTCCAAATTCCAAAATCAAAAAATTTTCAAATAACTTTTTGGAATTTCATTTAACATACTCAAATTTGTTAAGTGAAGTTTCCAAATTCCAAAATCAAAAAAAAATTCAAACAACTTTTGGAACTTCATTTAGCATACCCAAATTTATTAAGTAGAGTCTCCAAATTCCAAAAATCAAAATTCTAAACACACTTTGGAACCTCATTTAACATACTCAAATTTGTTAAGAAATTTCCAAATTTCAAAATTCAAAAATTCTAAACATATTTTGGAACTTTATTTAACATACCAAAATTTGTTAAGTGGATTCTCCAAATCCCAAAATCAAAAATTTTCAAACACCCTTTTGGAACTTCATTTAACATACACAAATTTGTTAAGTGAAGTCTCCAAATTCAAAATCCAAAATTTTTTAAAACACATTTTGGAACTTCATTTAACATGCCCAAATTTGTTAAGTGAAGTCTCCAAATCCAAAATCAAAATCAACAATCACATTTCAAAAAATTTCAAACAATATTTTGGAACTTCATTTAACATACCCAAATTTGTTAAGTGAGGTTTCCAAATTTCAAAATTCAAAACTTTTCAAACACAGTTGGAATTTCACTTAACATACCAAAATTTGTGAAGTCTCCAAATTCAAACCAAAATTTTCAAAACACATTTTGGAACCACATTTAGCATACCCAAATTTGCTAAGTGAAATTTCCAAATCAAAACAAAATCTTCAAACACCTTTGGAACTTCTTTCTTTAGCATACCAAATTTTCTAAGGAGAAGTTTCCATTTTCAAAACCAAAAACAAATCAAAAATTTTGAACAAACCATTTGGGAATTTCATTTAGCATACCCAAATTTGATAATGAAATTTTCATTTCACAAAACTAAGTGGGACTTCATCTTTAGCATACCAAATTTGCTAAAGGAAAGTCTCTACTTTTAATCAAATCAAAACAAACAAAAATAAAACACTTAGGATTCTCTTAGCATACCCAAATTTGCTAAGGATCCTACCTTTTCAAAAACCAAAACATTCCAAACAAAATGAAACACTTAGGATTTTCTTAGCATACTTAAATTTGCTAGGAATCCTATTTTTAAAAATCAAACAAAACACACTTGGATTCTTCACTTAGCATACCTAAATTTGCTAAGTGAGAATTCCAAAATGTTCCAAAATCAAAACAAAATTCACAAAAAAGAAACAAACATTATCAAACACTTCACTTAGCATACCTAAATTTGCTAAGTAAAATTCCAAAAATAACCAAACAAAAACAAAATCAATTTGACCCTTACTTTAACATATCCAAATTTGTTAAAGGAAAGGGTCCTCAAAATCACAAATTCAAATTCAAAACAACAATGAACCTATGGAAGCATCCCATCAAAAATTTTGAATCCATATTTCAACATACCTAAATTTGTTGAAGTTTGGGTTCACATTCAAATTCATCTTTCAATCAATCTCTTCAAATCCATTTGAACCCCACTTAACACTTCCAAGTTGTTGGATGTGGGTTCAAATTTTTAACATTCAAAATCTACGGAGACAAAAAATTGACACAAGTTCATTTCCCATTGTAGATTCTTTTGATTGTAGTGCATTTAGTTGGTTATTATAGTTTTGGAAATGGTTGGTTCCCAGAAGTTTGTCTTCACTTTCTCCCACGATATGGATATAGCATTAGATCAGGCTAACTTCCCCATTTGGACCATACCCACCTGATTCACTTCGGCCAAGGATTTGAGGGGGCAGGATCACTTGTGAGGGCATTCCCCTCACCATAGTCAGCAGGAAGAAGGTGATGGTAGCCGGGTCATCGGGATAGACTTACCTTGGTGATGTCTTCACTAAAGAAAGTTGTAGCGGTAAACAGTTATAGTTCCAATTACAGCATGCCTCGGTGTAGTTCATCCCCAAAGTTGCCCATACCCATATGGCTGTCCTCATCAGCACCCCTCATAAGTAGGCTCCCAATGGGAGGCACCATACTGAATACTTGAAAATAGAGAGGACCATGGATGATCTCCCATGATCACTTCACCCGGTTAGAAAACCAATTCCATCCTCTCTTGAATGCAGAGGATCTATTCATCACATCCTCCTCGTACTTTATCCAGCAATTTCTAGGAGTAGGTTGTACCCCTCCTCGATCTTCTACATGCCATGTAGCGCATGGCTCGAGTGGGACACAATTTGACCTGATCTATTTTCCCATAGCGTGGGGAGGCATATTCATAGGAGAGGGCCCTGAGGCCCATACATCACACATTACAGGGAGCGGCGAAAGGTTCAGCCGTCGGTCGGCCTTCTTTGATTGATTTTCCAGTCGGCATGCTACCGCGATGTAGTATTCTTCTCACTAGGACCGACCACCACGGGAGGCGGTTCACGTAGAGTCGGTGGTGTCTCCACCCCACCACTTTACCCCTCGTCCGGCATCGCCATTATAGGTTGCAGCATCTTCCATGCCATCTAAAGCCGTGAAGGCCGCATTATGGGAAAAGTGCACCCCGTTGGTGATCTAGCTACGACCAAGGGATCCTCTCACCACCCATTGTGGTAGCTCTCTGGTCAACCCTAGTGGTGGGAAGGAGTGGTGACCCGGATCATCTGGTCATTCCTTCACCAACTCACCCATACAGTGGATGGTGGCGGTTATCACGATATTCATGGATTGTTATAGCATGGTAGAGGATCATCCTAGGATTGTTACCCATATAGTATGGTCGAGTATCATTCTTCTAGTGAGTACAGTCCACGATTGACTCCTCAAGCGAGTCAGGTGCCTCTCGGTGCGATAGTGATCACACGGAACTAAATTATTTGTACCTACTGAGTTGGATCATTCCTTAGATGACATAGTTGCACACTATTTCATGGAGAAGAAGGAGATCTTGAGGTACGTCTGGTCTAATGAAGAGAGAGTCAGCTCGATCTCAATGAAGATGACTTGATGGGGGATTCAGCTGGAGTATGCATGGTTGATACTAGAGGATCTCTCCTTAGGGAGCAATAAGCTATGGAAGGTGATGAGGTTGATCGGAAGACACTTAATCAAACACCTCCAACATCGTTAAGGTAGAAGGATGAGACATTGATAGGATGGCACATGTACAAGACTTGTTAGTAAGTGTCGAGTTTGAAACAAGCTCCTCCAAATCATCCTATTATAGTCGATGTCAGTCAACCTGAGTTAGTGCATGTCTTGGACCCAACCAAGACACTACCTCTCATTGAGCAAGGTAGCACTAGCCTATATAGGAAGGTAATGGAAAGTACCTCCATACATGAAAAATATTTAAAATTCATGGTTAAGCAGTAGGTGAAGGAAGTTTTGGCTCAATCTCGGGAGGATCATCGGTTCCAAAGGGTAGAACCCACCCAGAGGAATTTGATGCTATCCAATATCCCAAGGGTTTCATGTCTCCTTCTTTCAAAAGCTTTGATGGCAGTGGCAATCCAAGACAACATATAGCTCATTACAAGGCCAGTTGTTACAATGCAGGTGGCAGTGATGCTTTACTCTTTATACTCTTTGTCAGTAGCATATCGGGTATTGCTTTTGATTGGTATATTGAATTGCCCAATAGTTCAGTAAAGATATTTGTTGAGTTAGAGCAACTCTTCATCAAGAGATTTCTTTGGAGCTTCGAAGTTGGTAATGATCTCATTATAGCACAAAAGCACCCCGGTGAGTCCCTCATTGATTATATTCTCTAATGGCATAACCTGAGTATGAAGTGTGAACCACAGCTGCCTAAATAGCATGCCATAGAGATTCTCTTGAATAATATCCATGGCGATCATGCTTCATAAAGGCTTCACTATCAAGACATTTGAGAAGCTAATCAACAAGTGGCTAGTCTAGGAGAGGCCAAATAGTTGCCTTTTCAAGATCGTTGCTAGCAAATCCCAAAAGGTCTATGTGAAGAAACACAGCTACCAATGATTGATAAGTGGAAGCTAAAGATCGGTCAGAGACCATGACCTGACCTCCACCTCCTTTGCCAGGCGACCCTACGGCCTCCACCAGCCTACGGCCACGCCTCATTATACCGGTGGCCGTCATGTACCATGTAGCTATGTCCACCTACTCTTTTAGATAAGTTAAACAAACCTTATTCTTTTAAGAGGGAGGTAATTAGGAAAATCTTTAAGAATCTCTTAAAGAAACTTGATTTCCAGCTACCCGAGCCTAGGAGACCGGAGGAAGTAAGAAAAAGTTATGATCTAAATTTTTGCCTTTACCACTGTATGTTAGGCCACATTTTAGAGGATTGCTTCACATTTAAGGACTAGCTTGAATGCAGTTTTCAAGACCGATGCTATAGTTATCTCAAAGGAATACCTTGTGGAACAACCTTCTAGTTCCATCACGGTAATCCTTGGGATACATGTGATCTACCAAAACCAAAGAAGGTTGGGATATCTCTTTATCTCACCTCTAAGATAGTCAAAGATCAAGAAGCTTTCCTTGTAGGTGCACAGTCAGACCTCCACCACCAAGGAAGGTTTGCAAGTTGCTAGTGTCAAGAAGCTCAGCGACATGTGTCATAGATGAGCTTTAACATAGCTTCTAGCCATGTCCCCTCCATCCTTGATTGCGGTCTCCACCGGCTTCTTCCACTTGACTAGTTCTTCTATTCTTATACTAGTAGAACTCTTGTATCGAGATAGCCAAATCCCTTACTCACTCACTTGATCTACTTTATACCTCCAAATAATTCCAAGAAATTGAAGAATAAAATTAGCTTGAATGTGCTTCGATGGGTTATCTTCTTCTATTCTTAACGATAACTCTTCAAGTCTAAATAATTATAATAATTTTGATCTTCCTTTTTTTGATTTAGAGTTAGACTTTCCAACTCACGAACTACAGTTCACCTCTTGAGATAGACTTGGAATCATCCAATTGTCCCATAGGAGAAGGCGTAGATGAGCGAGTCGGGGTAGAACCTTCCACCACCTTGCCTCAAGAGATCACCAAGTCAACATCCATAGTGGCAAGGTTCTACCTCCTAGGCGCACCTCAAGATGAGGAAACAAGTCATTGGTCGAAGATCAAGAAGCCCTTCCAGATGCTCCACCATTAGATAATGATTGTGGAAGACCAGAAGGTGGACTACAACTCCTTTCTCATCTAAGAAAGTTGCCATCTAAGCTAAGCATATACAATGCCCTTATCTTATCCAAAGAGATGAGAAAATCACTAATCAAGGCTCTTCTTGATTCTAAGATATGCTTAGCTCAGTTGACCGCTGTAGGTGAGGAAGCACACTATACAAAAGAAGCCTAAGGGATTACCTTCACAGATGAAGACCTTCTGCTAGGGGACTTGGAGCACAACCATCCCTTCTACATCACAGTCGATATGGGCAGGTTCAAACTCACCAGGGTTCTCATGGATGTAGGTGCATCGGTGAATATTATGAGTCTAAAGACCCTTTGTTGAAGATCGACATCTGCTCTCAGGAGATCGAATGATGTTGAGAGAATTCAATGATCAAGGTGACTTTAGGTTCCATAGTGTTACCATTGGAGATCGGTGACTGGAAGACTAAAGCCAAGTTCTACATCATTGATTTGAATACTTCATTCACTGCTTTGCTAGGAAGGCCTTGGATACATCAGAACAAGATCATTTTGTCCTCCCTTCATCAGTGCATCAAGGTCAAAAAAGATGGAATTGAATATCAGGTCAACGGTGATGAAAAACCATTTTTAGTTAGAGAGGTTACGATTTATGAGGATGCGACCTACTATGTTCCATAAAACACCCTTTCTTGTGAACTTGGACAAAATTCAAATGCAAAATCAAAAGAAAAAGAAAAGATAAAAGAAAATGAAAAGTCCAAGTCTACAAGAAAGGGAAATGAGAAAGAAATAGATCGCATCTCACATTCCATAGTCCATTCCATCATATGGTGGGTAGAATGGCTCAACCTCCACCAAGAGTAGAGGTAGAAATAGGCGTTCAGAGGTGGAGACCCCTAGTTGGCCTTGATAGAGGTCATGTTCAGTTCAGAGTACCTCTACTATTCACATTGACTTGGAATCCAGCTCATAGGATGAGTCCAATGTGATTAGTATACCAGCCAACCCCTCTCAACGGGGTCCATTGGAGGTGACTTTCATTCAGGCGGAATGAAGATGGGCCTCAAGCAAGCAAAAGCATTTGAATCTAGTTTATTAACTATTAGCTAGGAACCCTAGCTCTAACCTCACTTTCATCTCAAAAAGTTGAAGGTTTAGTAGTTAAGAAAGTCACTAAGTCTTCCAATGACATGAAGTAGAAGAGGTTCTTTTTGTGTTCATCCTCCTTAAGTCCTGAAGTGGATGTAGAACTTGAGGAGGATACTTTTAAAGAATTAATGGAATTACCAATTAATTTTTACTCATCTTGTGTTCAAAATCTTATACAGAAAGGTTTGGTTCCTCACACTTGGTCCAAGCACAGGTTAGAGAACTTTGAAAAATTATGAAACAACTCAGGTAGGGAAGCACAATCAAAAGCAAGACTAGGATTTGATATAGTGGGTCCAGTCGATGACGGCGATTACTGTTTGGTTGTTACCAACCATTTAGTCGATAGGTTCTTCTCACATCCTCAACTCTTATGAGAATGTGTGTTTAGAAACCTCAAATGATCCAAATGATCTTCAAGTCAAGGATGCACCTCTAGAATTTGAAGAAAAAATCCATTCAATAATAGACAAGCTCAAAGAAATCAACCTCGGGATAGAAGAAAATCTTCGCCCGACATACATCAGTTCATTGTTGAATGAAGAAGAAAATAATGACTTAGTTTGGCTATTGAGTTTAAAGACTGCTTATCATGGAGTTATGAAGAAATGCCCAGATTATCTCTCGACATTGCGGTCCACTAGCAATAGACCTAAGCATACTAAGCAAGCCTTGCATGATTAGAAATTGAACAATGTCATTTCAAGTCAAGAAACTAATCGATGTTGGTTTCATTAGGGAAGAAAAATATCTTACCTGGTTAGCTAGTATCATCCCAGTTAAGAAGAAGAATGGCTGAATTCGCATTTGTGTCAACTTTAGGGACTTAAATAAGGCATGTCCTAAGGATGAGTTTTCTCTTCCTATACCAAAGTAAATGGTGGACATCACCTCATCTCATGCAGTCTTCTCTTTCATGGATGGAGCATCTTACTATAACCAAATCATGATGTCTCTTAAAGATGAAAAAATCGCTTCAAACCCGATCAAATCTTACATTATAGAGTCATGCCTTTCGGCCTTAAAAATGATGGTGCTACATACCAGCGAGCCATGACTCAAATCTTTAATGAACTCATCCATCATCGGGTTGAGTGCTATGATGATCTCATAGTCAAAAGCAAAGAAAGGAAGACCATCTCTTTGACTTGAGAGTAGTTTTCAAATGGTTAAGATAATATAACCTAAAAATGAATCCCACAAGTGTGCATTGAGTAGCTTCAGGAAATTCTTTGGTTTTCTTGTTCGACACCGGGAGTAGAAATAGATCTTGAAAAGATTAAAGCTATCTTAGAAATGCCACCTCCTAAGAGTTTAACTCAACTCAGATCCTTTCAAGGATGGCTGGCATATCTAAGATGATTTATCTCAAACCTATTGAGAAAATGCAAAACCATTCTCAGCACTTGTCAAAAAAGATGCCAAGTTTAAGTGGGATGACAAGTTCCAGCACACATTCGAAGGAATCAAGCAGTACTTGGTGAAGCCTTCTAGCCCCCATCCCAGCGGCCACTCATCCTTTACATTGGATGACTTCTTGTGCTGTTGGCCTAAGCCAATGACAAAGGAAAGGAGAGTGCCCTATACTACCTTAGCCATCGTTTGATCCTTGTTGAAGCAAACTATCCACCTATTGAGAAATATTGCCTAGCTTTGATCTTTGCTTCCCAAAGCTATGACACTATATGCTTTCTCATAAGGTGAACCTGATCTCCAAGATGAATCCACTGCAATATCTCATGACACAACCAATGCTTTCAAGATGTTTGGCTTGCTGGTCCATGATACTCTTGCGGTTTGATATCACTTTTGTACCCCCTCCATGCAGTTAAAGGCCAAACACTAGCATATTTCTTAGCAACACACCCACTTCTTGTTGATTCTCCGCTTAGTGACGATATCCCTGATGAACAAATCATGAACTTAAAGGAGGCTGGCAACCACCGATGGGAGATGTATTTTGATGGCGCTACTTCTTTTCTTAAAGGTGAAGCACCATGATCTATTCTCCCAGGAAAGGCAGGGGTAGGAATAGTTCTACTAACTCCAAACAGCGATGTGATGAGATTCTCATACTATATTTTCAACCCATGCACCAATAATGAAGCTGAGTATGAGGTTTTTTATTGCCTAAAGTTACTCATCACTATCGATTATCAAAAGCATCAATATCTAGGATTCTCAATGGTTATCAACCATTTGGGTCATCAAGGTTCTCAAACCCAAGCTTCATCACTACCATGAGTATACCATGAAGTTGTTGGCCAGATTGAAGTTACCATCTACAAGGTTCCCGGCGAAGAGCAGCGTAGATGCTTTGGCCAAACTTGCAAAGAATTGGCCTCCGGAAGATGGGTCCATTCCAATAAGGGTCCAAAATAGACAGGTCTTGTCCCTTATTGATGTTGAACTCATCGAGAGACTTTCTCTTGAAGGGGAGGTTACCATTCAAAAAGTACGAAGAGCTGGATTGGAGGCAACCATTCATAGATTACTTGGACACTAGTAAACTACCTCAAGAGAAATCACAAGCCCATCAGGTGAAATAAAGATCTCTCTTCTACGCTCTCATTGATGACACCTTGTACCGCGGTCCTTTGACCAATTATGGTTACCTTGTTTAGACAAACATGAAGCTCATGGCATTGTAATCAAGGTACATGCAGGTTTATGCAAAACTCATCAATCTGGTCCGAAGATGAAGATGAAGATCAAGAGACTTGGATACTAGCCGATGATCCTTTGCATGGATGTAGCTAGAAGATGCCATCGTGTTGAGGTACAGTGGTCCTCCACCAACCACCCAACATTCTACACCCTACATTGGCCTCATGGCCATTTGAGTGTTGGGCATTGGATCATCAATCCTCCTTCTTCCAAGGGTCATCATTCATTCTATCAGACTACTTTTCCAAGCGGTGCCATCCCACTCAGAGAGGTCATAGCGGCATGTGCTTCAATTTTCGAACCATATCATATATAGGTTTGGGGTGCCTCGATGAATTATATCGATAATGGTACTGCTTTCAAAAGCATGAAAATCGACATCTTTGCCGAAGACATGGTAGAGATACTCCATCTACTATCCCAGTTAATGGCTTAGTAGAAGCATTCAACAAAACTCTCATCCATATATTGAAGAAAACTCTTGATGATAACAAACGATAGTGGCATGAGTAGTTGGTTGAAGCCTTGTGGGCCTACCGCACCACATCGGACTCACTTCGGTCACACTCATTGGATAACATTGGGTAACAAGATCACTTTAGAGTAGAATGCAAAGTTATGGTTAGAAGAGCTCGAACATTTGGAAGAGAGTCACCTATGGGCGTGCCAAAATCTCGAGTTGTACAAAACCAAAAAGATTCAAGCTCAAAATAAGCTAATCTGACCTAGGTCTTTCCAAGTAGGAGAACTTGTGTTAGTCTAAGACCAATTGTTGCCCATCAAAGATGGGAGGAAGTTTGAACCCACTTGGGAAGGCCCTATGCTAGAGAAGGCCTACCAAGGAGGATCTTATCGACTTATTGATTGTAAAGGGGAACACCGATGCTTCCAATTAATGGGCTCTATCTAAAGAAATATTACCCATGAAATAAATCATGTTTGAAAATAATCATTAATAAAAGAACAAAAATCTAATTCCATTTCATCAAATCTTCTCTTCTTTTCAAAGTGTTGTTTGCTTGTCTTGCAAATCCATCATGACATGTTTTAGGGTAGGTGTAAGAGTCCCCCAGTGACATCCTATCCCTTTTTTTACAACACAAACACAATCCCCTGACGCTATTAGAATAGGTGTGAAAAAAGAGGCATCCTATTTTTGATTAGCACAACTAAGTTAAGTGTAAGAGAAGCGGCATCCTTTCTTAGTGGGAATCCTTGTTGCCATCTGTGGCATCATTTCAAATTCCCCAACATGTTTTAAGGTAGGTGTAAGAATCCCCCAGAGGCATCCTATTCCTTTTAACACATGCATAAAAATAAACACAAATCTTTTATCTCAGGCTACTTTGATGTGGGAGCAAGCCCCCTATGGCACTCACTCATTAGCTGCTCTAGGTCGGGTCTACATGCTACCTTGCTAGTATGTTACCCTAATGGTCATTTGTTGGAAGATGTGAGTCCACTTTCTTCCTAACTTGACCATTGCAAACCAATGAGTGTCTTGTTAGTATGGTAGTCTTCCTTTGCTTGACCCGTAAACTACCTCATGATTGACTTTGTTTAAGATGTGAGTCTATGCTTTCTTCTTGAACTAGCCATCATAGGTTGAGTTTATTTGAGGTTTAGGGTAAGTCCCCCAATAGCTCCTTTCCTCTTGACTACTTTTGAGTTGATATAAGTCCCAGTGGCATCCACTCGGTAGTCATTAGTGGATATAGTCAACTGGCATACTATCCAGCCGGTCGATTATAGGAGGATGTGAGTCCCAAGCTTTCTTCTTGATTATTGCAATGGGCACCTTAGGTTGGTTGATGTTTGCTATGCTGACAGTGACTCACCCAATGAGTACACCACTCTTGGTAGATATAAGTCTTGTGCTTTCTCCTTGAGTTGGACACAGAATACCTATTGGATATATGACTAGTCATGTCATCTTCTTGAGTGTTGGATTAAGCCCTTACTGGCCCCATCTACTGTGGGCACTCTATTTGGATCAAGTCCTTTGCAACCCCATTTAGACACTACACGGGTTGACGGTCCCCTTTCTAGTAGCCACCCCTATGGTTGGAGAATCTATTTAGCAGATATGCAAATTCTCTCTTGGTTTAGTAAATCTGAGATAGGTCTAGGCTAATATAAGTTCCTTCTCAGTTTGATCCCTCGTAAACTAATAGGGTCCACATTAAAACAAACTAAAATAAACAAATAAAATTAATTTTCTTGTTAATTGCCCCAAAGGGCCCCTTCTCCCAAGCAGCATCCTATCTTTAGGGTAGTGTCGGAGAACTCCCCATAGGAATTGCGACCTGAGTTGAGATAAATCCCTGAGTTGATATTCACTCTGTAGTCACCGTTAGGTCGGGTTCAATCTATTTTTCCACAAGCAGGTTACCATAGCAGTCATTCCGCTTTGAAAGATATAAGATAATGATGCATTCTTTCTAGCATGATTATCATAACCGACATACCAAGTCGGGTTGATTTATTGCCCAAAGCAATTAATCACCCCGGTGGTCTTTTGTAGTGGAAAATGTGAGTCCGTGAGCTTTCTTCCCTTCAATTGATCATTGCAAACCAAAAGGCACTCCTTGGGTTGGATAGGTAAATGAGTTAGAGGCCTCCATGGTTGATTTAATTCATAACCAATGATTCACTAAAACAAAATCTAAAAAATGAAATCTAATCTTGACTATCCTTGAGTTGATTTAAGTCCCCCAGCGACATTCACTCAATAGTCATCCCTAAGTCGGGTTCGATTTGTTGCCAAAGCAACCAATCACCCCAGTGGTTCCTTATTTCTAGATGATGTGAGTCCCCGCGCCTTCTTCTTAAAACTTGACCATTGGAAACTAAAGGCACTCCTTTTGGTTGGATAGTCTTACCTTGTGGTTGGTAGACTATTCCCTTTGGATTGATAAATCTGAGTTAGGTCTAGGCCTCCATGGCCCCTACTCAGTGCAGTTCATCGCAAACCAATAAGATTCATCATAATCAAAACAAACAAATCTAAAAAAAAATGAAATCTATCTTTGGCTATCTTGAGTTGATCTAAGTCCCCCATCGGTATTCACTCAATAGTCAGCCTTATGTTGGGTTCAATCTGTTATCTTATCAATAGATTACCCCAACAACTGTCCCTTACTTTGGAGGATGTAAGTCTACTATGTTTTCTTTCTAGTACAGCTGTTGTATACCAAAGGGCATCCCTTTGGTTTGGTCCTACTATGTTTAGTATACTACCCCTTTTTTTGGTAAATAGTTAGGTCTAGCCTCATGGCTTCTACTCATTGTGATCCATGAAACCAATAGGGTTCATCTCAAATCCAAAATCTAAAAATTTGAAACAAACAAATCCAATGAAACAAAACAAATAAAACCAATCAATCAACCCTTTTGCTTCTCCTTGAGATGCAAATCTTTCTAGTTCCCCCCAATAGATCTAGAATTCTCATCCCTTAGTGGATTTCTCAACTTCTCCCTTGTGGATGATTTGAACTTGCTTCCCTAATAGAGAGTTCACTTTTCTATCTTTGGTGGAGTCTAAACAACAAACAAAACAAATCAAATAACAAAATTAAAATAAATTCAACCCTCTTCCCTCAATGGAACTAAAACCAAACTTCTCATCCCCTTGCGGATGACTTGAACCTGCTTTCCTAGTGGAAGGTTCACACTCTATCCCTTAGTGGATTCATCCCTCTCTTTTATGTCTTGGACATAAGTAGAGCCACATTGCATTGGGATCTAGATTCTTTCTACTCCTTGGGTTAAGGATAGATTATTTCTGCTAATGCTTGTGATCTTTTGGTGTTGTTGATCATTTTGATCAACACCATATCACATGTACACTGTCACACCACACCTATTGGGCACCCTTTGTTGACCTCAATTTTAGAATGTCAACACCTCCATCTTAGGCATAGGATTCTCTTAGACTTTAAGAGTTTCTTAATCTTAAGACACATCTAGTGATTAGGTGGACACTCCCCTAGCCCTAGAAGACTTAGAAGGGTTAGTCATAGGAATAGGTCATGCCTTAGGGGTGTTAGGAATTTCCTACCCTTTAGCTTGAACCATTCCTCACCTTCCATCTTTCAAGTCAAACTCTAAATCAATTCTATTTTATTTTCTCCAAATCCAAATCAATTCCATATGATTGAAATCCATGAATGAAATCTATGATTGAAACCCATGATCAAAATCCATCAAAAATTCCTAAGTCCAAATATTGTCTAAGTCCTTAAGCCTCCCTTAAAGACATAACCTAAAGCAATCAAAACCAAATCAAATCTTTGAGATTTTCCCATACCTCATTTATATGCACATATACAAATGAAATATAAATACAAACCAATCATCAAATTCAAAATTCAAAATCAATTCATGAAATTTTCTTAAATTCTTTAAATTCCCTTTAAATGGATTTAACCTAAATCATGATCAAACCTATTCAAACTTTGGGATTTTCTCAAAACTTATTTATATTCTCATTTATATTCTCATATATAAATGAAATATAAATATAAATCAATCAAATCAAATCAAAATTAAATTCTAAATTTAAAATCCTTAAAATTCCTTAAATCCTTTAATTCCATTAATGGATTTAGCAAATCATGATCAAACCTATTCAAATTCATGGGTTTTCTCAAAACTTATTTCTATTCTCATTTATATTCTCTTATATAAATGAA